>JACDQD010000011.1:483996-655204 GCA_019843655.1 Lethocerus indicus | reverse complement strand
TTGTGGGTGGAATATGGGACCGGTCGGGCAATTTTTTGTAAAAATGAAATTTTCGATTTCAGACCCGCCGTTTCAGGGGCAAGTGTAACCTCACATTGGTACACTTGTGGGTGGAATATGGGACCGGTCGGGCAATTTTTGTAAAAGTGAAATTTTCGATTTCAGACCCGCCGTTTCAGGGGCAAGTGTAACTCACATTGGTACACTTGTGGGTGGAATATGGGACCGATCGGGCAATTTTTGTAAAAAGTGAAATTTTCGATTTCAGACCCGCCGTTTCAGGGGCAAGTGTAACTCACATTGGTACACTTGTGGGTGGAATATGGGACCGGTCGGGCAATTTTTTGTAAAAAGTGAAATTTTCGATTTCAGACCCGCCGTTTCAGGGGCAAGTGTAACTCACATTGGTACACTTGTGGGTGGAATATGGGACCGGTCGGGCAATTTTTGTAAAAGTGAAATTTTCGATTTCAGACCCGCCGTTTCAGGGGCAAGTGTAACTCACATTGGTACACTTGTGGGTGGAATATGGGACCGGTCGGGCAATTTTTGTAAAAATGAAATTTTCGATTTCAGACCCGCCGTTTCAGGGGCAAGTGTAACTCACATTGGTACACTTGTGGGTGGAATATGGGACCGGTCGGGCAATTTTTGTAAAAAGTGAAATTTCGATTTCAGACCCGCCGTTTCAGGGCAAGTGTAACTCACATTGGTACACTTGTGGGTGGAATATGGGACCGGTCGGGCAATTTTTGTAAAAGTGAAATTTTCGATTTCAGACCCGCCGTTTCAGGGGCAAGTGTAACTCACATTGGTACACTTGTGGGTGGAATATGGGACCGGTCGGGCAATTTTTGTAAAAGTGAAATTTTCGATTTCAGACCCGCCGTTTCAGGGGCAAGTGTAACTCACATTGGTACACTTGTGGGTGGAATATGGGACCGGTCAGGCAATTTTTTATAAAAAATGAAATTTTCGATTTCAGACCCGCCGTTTCAGGGGCAAGTGTAACTCACATTGGTACACTTGTGGGTGGAATATGGGACCGGTCAGGCAATTTTTTGTAAAAAATGAAATTTTCGATTTCAGACCCGCCGTTTCAGGGGCAAGTGTAACTCACATTGGTACACTTGTGGGTGGAATATGGGACCGGTCGGGCAATTTTTTGTAAAGTGAAATTTTCGATTTCAGACCCGCCGTTTCAGGGGCAAGTGTAACTCACATTGGTACACTTGTGGGTGGAATATGGGACCGGTCGGACAATTTTTTGTAAAAAGTGAAATTTTCGATTTCAGACCCGCCGTTTCAGGGGCAAGTGTAACTCACATTGGTACACTTGTGGGTGGAATATGGGACCGGTCGGGCAATTTTGTAAAAGTGAAATTTTCGATTTCAGACCCGCCGTTTCAGGGCAAGTGTAACTCACATTGGTACACTTGTGGGTGGAATATGGGACCGGTCGGGCAATTTTTGTAAAAAGTGAAATTTTCGATTTCAGACCCGCCGTTTCAGGGGCAAGTGTAACTCACATTGGTACACTTGTGGGTGGAATATGGGACCGGTCGGGCAATTTTTGTAAAAATGAAATTTTCGATTTCAGACCCGCCGTTTCAGGGGCAAGTGTAACTCACATTGGTACACTTGTGGGTGGAATATGGGACCGGTCGGGCAATTTTTTGTAAAAAGTGAAATTTTCGATTTCAGACCCGCCGTTTCAGGGGCAAGTGTAACTCACATTGGTACACTTGTGGTGGAATATGGGACCGGTCGGGCAATTTTTGTAAAAGTGAAATTTTCGATTTCAGACCCGCCGTTTCAGGGGCAAGTGTAACTCACATTGGTACACTTGTGGGTGGAATATGGGACCGGTCGGGCAATTTTTGTAAAAGTGAAATTTTCGATTTCAGACCCGCCGTTTCAGGGGCAAGTGTAACTCACATTGGTACACTTGTGGGTGAATATGACCGGTGGAATTTTTTGTAAAATGAAATTTTCGATTTCAGACCGGTCAGGGGCAAGGTAACTCAATTGGTACACTTTGGGTGTATGGGACCGGTCGGGCAATTTTTGTAAAAATGAAATTTTCGATTTCAGACCCGCCGTTTCAGGGGCAAGTGTAACTCACATTGGTACACTTGTGGGTGGAATATGGGACCGGTCGGGCAATTTTTTGTAAAAAGTGAAATTTTCGATTTCAGACCCGCCGTTTCAGGGGCAAGTGTAACTCACATTGGTACACTTGTGGGTGGAATATGGGACCGGTCGGGCAATTTTTTGTAAAAAGTGAAATTTTCGATTTCAGACCCGCCGTTTCAGGGGCAAGTGTAACTCACATTGGTACACTTGTGGGTGGAATATGGGACCGGTCGGGCAATTTTTGTAAAAGTGAAATTTTCGATTTCAGACCCGCCGTTTCAGGGGCAAGTGTAACTCACATTGGTACACTTGTGGGTGGAATATGGGACCGGTCGGGCAATTTTTGTAAAAGTGAAATTTTCGATTTCAGACCCGCCGTTTCAGGGGCAAGTGTAACTCACATTGGTACACTTGTGGGTGGAATATGGGACCGGTCGGGCAATTTTTGTAAAAGTGAAATTTTCGATTTCAGACCCGCCGTTTCAGGGGCAAGTGTAACTCACATTGGTACACTTGTGGGTGGAATATGGGACCGGTCGGGCAATTTTTGTAAAAGTGAAATTTTCGATTTCAGACCCGCCGTTTCAGGGGCAAGTGTAACTCACATTGGTACACTTGTGGGTGGAATATGGGACCGGTCGGGCAACTTTTTGTAAAAAGTGAAATTTTCGATTTCAGACCCGCCGTTTCAGGGGCAAGTGTAACTCACATTGGTACACTTGTGGGTGGAATATGGGACCGGTCGGGCAATTTTTTGTAAAAAGTGAAATTTTCGATTTCAGACCCGCCGTTTCAGGGGCAAGTGTAACTCACATTGGTACACTTGTGGGTGGAATATGGGACCGGTCGGGCAATTTTTTGTAAAAAGTGAAATTTTCGATTTCAGACCCGCCGTTTCAGGGGCAAGTGTAACTCACATTGGTACACTTGTGGGTGGAATATGGGACCGGTCGGACAATTTTTTGTAAAAAGTGAAATTTTCGATTTCAGACCCGCCGTTTCAGGGCAAGTGTAACTCACATTGGTACACTTGTGGGTGGAATATGGGACCGGTCGGGCAATTTTTGTAAAAATGAAATTTTCGATTTCAGACCCGCCGTTTCAGGGGCAAGTGTAACTCACATTGGTACACTTGTGGGTGGAATATGGGACCGGTCGGGCAATTTTTTGTAAAAAGTGAAATTTTCGATTTCAGACCCGCCGTTTCAGGGGCAAGTGTAACTCACATTGGTACACTTGTGGGTGGAATATGGGACCGGTCGGGCAATTTTTGTAAAAATGAAATTTTCGATTTCAGACCCGCCGTTTCAGGGGCAAGTGTAACTCACATTGGTACACTTGTGGGTGGAATATGGGACCGGTCGGGCAATTTTTGTAAAAATGAAATTTTCGATTTCAGACCCGCCGTTTCAGGGGCAAGTGTAACTCACATTGGTACACTTGTGGGTGGAATATGGGACCGGTCGGGCAATTTTTGTAAAAATGAAATTTTCGATTTCAGACCCGCTGTTTCAGGGGCAAGTGATTTAACTCACATTGGTACACTTGTGGGTGGAATATGGGACCGGTCGGGCAATTTTTTGTAAAAAATGAAATTTTCGATTTCAGACCCGCCGTTTCAGGGGCAAGTGTAACTCACATTGGTACACTTGTGGGTGGAATATGGGACCGGTCGGGCAATTTTTTGTAAAAAGTGAAATTTTCGATTTCAGACCCGCCGTTTCAGGGGCAAGTGTAACTCACATTGGTACACTTGTGGGTGGAATATGGGACCGGTCGGGCAATTTTTTGTAAAAAGTGAAATTTTCGATTTCAGACCCGCCGTTTCAGGGGCAAGTGTAACTCACATTGGTACACTTGTGGGTGGAATATGGGACCGGTCGGGCAATTTTTTGTAAAAAGTGAAATTTTCGATTTCAGACCCGCCGTTTCAGGGGCAAGTGTAACTCACATTGGTACACTTGTGGGTGGAATATGGGACCGGTCGGGCAATTTTTTGTAAAAAGTGAAATTTTCGATTTCAGACCCGCCGTTTCAGGGGCAAGTGTAACTCACATTGGTACACTTGTGGGTGGAATATGGGACCGGTCGGGCAATTTTTTGTAAAAAGTGAAATTTTCGATTTCAGACCCGCCGTTTCAGGGGCAAGTGTAACTCACATTGGTACACTTGTGGGTGGAATATGGGACCGGTCGGGCAATTTTTTGTAAAAAGTGAAATTTTCGATTTCAGACCCGCCGTTTCAGGGGCAAGTGTAACTCACATTGGTACACTTGTGGGTGGAATATGGGACCGGTCGGGCAATTTTTGTAAAAATGAAATTTTCGATTTCAGACCCGCCGTTTCAGGGGCAAGTGTAACTCACATTGGTACACTTGTGGGTGGAATATGGGACCGGTCGGGCAATTTTTTGTAAAAGTGAAATTTTCGATTTCAGACCCGCCGTTTCAGGGGCAAGTGTAACTCACATTGGTACACTTGTGGGTGGAATATGGGACCGGTCGGGCAATTTTTTGTAAAAAGTGAAATTTTCGATTTCAGACCCGCCGTTTCAGGGGCAAGTGTAACTCACATTGGTACACTTGTGGGTGGAATATGGGACCGGTCGGGCAATTTTTTGTAAAAAGTGAAATTTTCGATTTCAGACCCGCCGTTTCAGGGGCAAGTGTAACTCACATTGGTACACTTGTGGGTGGAATATGGGACCGGTCGGGCAATTTTTGTAAAATGAAATTTTCGATTTCAGACCCGCCGTTTCAGGGCAAGTGTAACTCACATTGGTACACTTGTGGGTGGAATATGGGACCGGTCGGGCAATTTTTTGTAAAAAGTGAAATTTTCGATTTCAGACCCGCCGTTTCAGGGGCAAGTGTAACTCACATTGGTACACTTGTGGGTGGAATATGGGACCGGTCGGGCAATTTTTGTAAAAGTGAAATTTTCGATTTCAGACCCGCCGTTTCAGGGGCAAGTGTAACTCACATTGGTACACTTGTGGGTGGAATATGGGACCGGTCGGGCAATTTTTTGTAAAAAGTGAAATTTTCGATTTCAGACCCGCCGTTTCAGGGGCAAGTGTAACTCACATTGGTACACTTGTGGGTGGAATATGGGACCGGTCGGGCAATTTTTGTAAAAAATGAAATTTTCGATTTCAGACCCGCCGTTTCAGGGGCAAGTGTAACTCACATTGGTACACTTGTGGGTGGAATATGGGACCGGTCGGGCAATTTTTGTAAAAATGAAATTTTCGATTTCAGACCCGCCGTTTCAGGGGCAAGTGTAACTCACATTGGTACACTTGTGGGTGGAATATGGGACCGGTCGGGCAATTTTTTGTAAAAATGAAATTTTCGATTTCAGACCCGCCGTTTCAGGGGCAAGTGTAACTCACATTGGTACACTTGTGGGTGGAATATGGGACCGGTCGGGCAATTTTTTGTAAAAAATGAAATTTTCGATTTCAGACCCGCCGTTTCAGGGGCAAGTGTAACTCACATTGGTACACTTGTGGGTGGAATATGGGACCGGTCGGGCAATTTTTTGTAAAAAATGAAATTTTCGATTTCAGACCCGCCGTTTCAGGGGCAAGTGTAACTCACATTGGTACACTTGTGGGTGGAATATGGGACCGGTCGGGCAATTTTTTGTAAAAAATGAAATTTTCGATTTCAGACCCGCCGTTTCAGGGGCAAGTGTAACTCACATTGGTACACTTGTGGGTGGAATATGGGACCGGTCGGGCAATTTTGTAAAAATGAAATTTTCGATTTCAGACCCGCCGTTTCAGGGGCAAGTGTAACTCACATTGGTACACTTGTGGGTGGAATATGGGACCGGTCGGGCAATTTTTTGTAAAAAATGAAATTTTCGATTTCAGACCCGCCGTTTCAGGGGCAAGTGTAACTCACATTGGTACACTTGTGGGTGGAATATGGGACCGGTCGGGCAATATTTTGTAAAAAATGAAATTTTCGATTTCAGACCCGCCGTTTCAGGGGCAAGTGTAACTCACATTGGTACACTTGTGGGTGGAATATGGGACCGGTCGGGCAATTTTTTGTAAAAAGTGAAATTTTCGATTTCAGACCCGCCTTTTCAGGGGCAAGTGTAACTCACATTTTTGGGCCTAAAACCGCATTTTTTGACCTAAAACCACATTTTCTTCTCAAAAACTGCATTTTTGGCTTATATTGAGTTTAAAATCCTCATTTTTGGGCCTATAAACTACATTTTTGGGGCACAAAACAGTTTTTTTTGTGCCGATTTTGGGCTTAAAAACCGCATTTTCGTGCCGATTTTGGGCTTAAAAACCACATGTTCGACCGATTTTGCGCCTAAAAATCGCATTTTCGGGCCGATTTTACTTTAAAACCACATTTTTATGCCTTAAAACCAAGTTTTGGGGCCTTTAAACCGCATTTTTGGGCCTTAAAGCCGCATTTTTGAACCTAAAACCACACTTTCGCCTCACACATTATTGTACCGATTTTGGGTTTAAAAAACCGTATTTTTTTGCTGATTATGCGCCTAAAAACCTCATTTTTGGGCCTTGAAACTACATTTTTGGGACCAAAAACAGTATATTTTGGCCGATTTTGCGCCTAAGAACTGCATTTCTGGGGGGATTTTGCGTTAAAACCACATTTTTAGGCCTTAAAACCACATTTTTGGGCCTTAAAACCGCATTTTTGGTTCTTAAAACCGCATTTTTGGGCCTTAAAACCGCATTTTTGAACCTAAAACCACATTTTCGCCTCAATAACTGCATTTTTGGCCGATTATAAGTCTAAACCCCCATTTTTGTGCTTATAAGCTGCATTTTTGGGCCTTAAAACCACATTTTTGGGCCTAAACCCCTTCGTTTTGGGCCTAAAAACAGCATTTTTGGGCCGATTTTGGGCTTAAAAACTATATTTTCGACCGATTTTACGCCTAAAACCACATTTTTAGGCCTTAAAACCACATTTTCAGGCCTTAAAACCACATTTTGGGGCCTTAAGACCACATTTTTGGGCCTTAAAACCGCATTTTTGTGTCTAAAAACCGCTTGTCTAGGGCGATGTTGGCTCGAGAACCGCATTTTTGCGCTAAAAAACCGTAATTTCGGGCCTGAAAACAGCATTTTGGCTCTGAAAACTGCATTTTGCGACAAAAAAACCATATTTTTCACCCAAGAAGATGATTTTGGGCTTAACAACCGCATTTTCGTGCCCATCTAGGGCTTAAAAACCACATTTTCGACCGATTTTGCGCCTAAAAACCGAATTTTCGGGCCGATTTTACCTTAAAATAACATTTTTAGGCCTTAAACCGCATTTTTGGGTCTTAAAACCGCATTTTTGGGCCTTAAAACCGTATTTTTGGGCCTAAAAACCGCATGTCTAGGACGATTTTGGCCCGAGAACCGCATTTTTGCGCTAAAAAACCGTAATTTTGGGCCTGAAAACCGCATTTTTGGGCCTGAAAACAGCATTTTGGCAATGAAAACTGCATTTTGCGAAAAAAAAACCATATTTTTCGCCCAAGAAGAGGATTTTGGGCATTTTTGCGCCTAAAGACTGCATTTTGGTCCTTAAAACTGCAGTTTCGGACTTATTTTTGTGCTTAAAAACCGCCGCGAGGTTTTGTACAGAACAGGTTCAATCAATTCCTCGATCTTGATGTCTTAAAGAAAAACAAATGGTTTCAATGGCTTTTTTTTTTTTTTAATAATGAACGTTATACAAACACACAAACAGTAAATCAAAATACAAATATAATTCTCATCCTCGCAATTTGTCTTAAATTAGTTTTTGTATTTTTTTTTTTTTATTAGACTTTCATATAACCGTACAATACAATAATGTAATCGTTAATAATTTATATTTGTTCTTCCTCTTCTTCGCATTTACAACAATAATTATATTGCCACCCGCTTTGTTAATACGATATGGAAAATAATTGTCTAAAAGAGATGATAAAAACTAGCGAAATTGGAAAAAAAAATCTATCTATTCCCGGTTCACGACAATCCTACATTAAAAGAGAACATTCGATAATAACATAAAAAAAATAATAAATAAGGAATAAAAAAAAAATGTTTAAATAGAAAGGGAATGCGGGGCGACAGAAAAGGTGAATACATAAAAAAACCATTCACAATACATGTATATATACATATATATATATATCGTGTATCATTATTTAATTGATAAAATAAATAATACAATATATAATTCGTTAATAATATATAACCTCGATATTTTTGTAAATAAATTTTTTAACGTTGCAACACAGTCTCAGTGGAAATAATCTCAATTTTTTTTTTTTTATTGTTCATAACGAAACATTCCCAAGAAATATTATTAACTTTTGCGTATATACGGCTCGAAGGAACAATAATAATTTTTGGTTATTCTTAATTAATCGTATAGCCGTCAACTTTCCGGTATTTTTTCTTTTACTGGAAAAAACAAGCAGGAGGTAATCGATTACGATCGATGCATATGATAATCGCATCTGCGGATGCGCTATGGAACTCTTCTAGCACGCACGCCGGCGAGATATTTAATAAATAAAATGTTTAAAAAAAAACTAAATACAGGGCCTATTTCCAATGTACTACGGTCCACTCTCGATCGATATATATATTTTGTGACATATCCTATATTTCCGATCGGTATATTAATTCGCGGATGTCGCGGAACAATCGATAGATACCCGGGGGTCGGTCGGCCGGCAATATCAACCAGATATGACCGAAATTCCATTTTTCTCAGATAATATTCAACGATAAAATTACCGCCGCAGTGAACAGCAACAATGCGAAGTATGTTTGCATCTGTATTCATTAATATTAAGCGCAAGTGTCGCTAATATTAATTATAATCCTCATCTCAGTAGAGGATAAAGGGGTGAAAAATTTCAATCCGAAACATATCCGTATAATTTTTTTAATACATCGGCTTTTTCTCCGGCATCGTCCAACGAGTAGTGCGTAAAAAAATATCCTTAAAGAAATAACGGCATGTGTAATAAATACCGATTCGAATTGACGAGAACAACGATTTCTTAACAACATATTTTAATGAGCACGGGGCGACCCCCACGGAGCCGTAAAATATGAAATTTGTGGCGAATATTTTTTTAAATTGTGTTCGTTATCAACTTAATTTGAAAGCGTAGACGGCCAAATTGAGTACAGAGACACGAGTCTGTGTCTGTATGCTATATATATACATATACATATATATGGTGGAACGAATAACATTTGTATTTATATAGGACATTATTATTGTAACCCGTAAGAGGAACATTAACGTATAATAATAGCGGTTAGCTTTTAATAATTATCGTTCCACAAAACACGGTTCGTTCGTTGTTTGTTGTTTTCGATTCGGTGAAAAAAAACAAAAAAAAACTGTTTTCTCTGTTCAATCTCCGCAAACGAATATCGGAGCTATCGTATTTTTGATGCAACAATCGAAAAAAAAAAGAGGCGAACAAATATTGCGCGAATCGTGAACATTGCGAATCGGAAAAAGCTTCCGGCAGGCGCTTTATTCCGTTCGTTTATGTCAAATCGAGAAACGTAACCCGGAAAAGGCAATCGCTGTTCGTTTTCTTCGTCGTAATTTAAAAAATGTTCATTCATAAATTTATTCGGTTTGTAAATATCGTTTTTCCAGCTCCACCCGCGAAACGTACAACAGAATTTCGTATAAGATTCTTAATATCGAGTCATATTACAATCGATTTCGTTAAGTCGAACGCAAAGTTTAAATGTTTCCGTTCCATTCATTTCCGAAGGAAAGGTGATTTTTTTAACTCTAACCGCGCATTTGCTCCAATTTATGTTTTTTTCTCGAGCAAACTATGAAATTTTTGTTCTCTGCCGGCATAGTCGGAAACGACGGAAACTGAACAAAGCGAATTTCGGCGTCTTCAATTTGCCTATACGACGATCCGTATCGAAGCTTGAAAAAACATATAAAAAAATCTCTCGTTAGTTCTAACGACGAGTAAGAAAAAATCGGACTGAGCCGATGAAATTGTTGAAAGCGAGCGAGAGTCGTCGTCAACGACTCACGAGTAAATAAATAATAATAATAAAACGGGGGCCCACATCTCCTGTTGCTGTTGGCCCCCAATATCGACACCAAACGTCAAACGGCGGAAACAAATTAAAAACACGAAACATTCGCCCCGAATTGATATCTCGGAGGCGCAGACGTGTAGCTTCTTTGTTGTTGTTATAGCGCGGTCGTTCTAGTGCTGTCGTTTATATCGGCGGAGATTATTATTATTGGGCAAAATAAAATCTAAACGAGACAAACCGCTCCGACAAGAAAGGAATTATATTACTTACAGTTTCTGTATATATGTATATATATAGAGGGGGCTACTGGTGTCTGACGCCGCATATCGAAATGAAAGTGTTTGGGTGCGTGAGGGTGCGTACAGGTACAACGGTGGCGGCGGCGTCGTATTCGGCGGCGAGGCCGGCTATAGCATTGTACATGGCGCGACACGCCGGCGCCCTACCCGCCCTGTAGAACACCACAAGCGAACAGCACGCCCTCCCGCCCCCGCCGCTCCTCCAACCCTCAATCGTCGACCCGTCGCTCGTCGCCCTCTTGTCGTTCTCGTTGTCGTTCTGCTGTTGTTGTTGTTGTTGTTCGCCGTCGTGACGTACGATGCCCTTGAACAGCCTCGACAGCGTGTAGCGCAAAACATCGCCGAGTTGGACGTCGTTCATCAGGCTTTCGCCCGATTTCGGAGCGACGCCGCTTTCGGAGATCACCGGATTCGAGATTGATGTCGCTGAGAAAAGAAATATCGTAAAAAAAAAATGGTAGAACAGCGAAGGTTTTTCCTACATATTCTTCCCAAAGCATTATATATCGGGTGGACAACTAAGTAATTGCCGAATTAACCGACAAGTGGCGTTGTACATATTTTTAACCCTTTGCCCTCGACGCGCTTTTCTGTCGGGTGAACCGACAACTCGTACTGTAACCGTTACATCGTACCGTAATCGCCATATAGAATGGGATGATACGGTCTTCCCTTCTACTTTCCCCTTGCGGCGTTATCGTCAGTTTCCCGCACTATCTCGATAACTAATTGCTCGGTGAAAAATAATTTGCGAAAAATCTATCGGTTCTTCTACGCGTGAAAATACGTGCCGTCCTACTCGTCTTTCACCGGATATAGACGGTATTCTTCCGGAGATTTCTTCGGATTCCGCGTACAACTTTTTATGAGCCTGCGCGAGGCGTTAACACCTTTGGGAAATTAAAAAAGCGAAATGCGACAGAAATTCTCACTTCGGTGTTTTAGACTTTTATACACACACACATTTCGACCGGTCGGTGTAATTTTGATACCGAATGTTTCAGAGAATGGACCGAATAATAACGTATCGAAGAATCTTATCTTGTGCAAAGATGTCGAACTACTTAAAAATATATATGCAACGCCACTTGTCGGTGACACAATTTGAAAGTGTCTCTCAAATATATGTCAAAGTTAATTTTCTTCGAATGTTTTGTAATTTTGAAATTCCCTATGCAGTATACACACACATATATATATATATATATATATATATATATATATATATACCTTCATCAAATTGAGACATAAATAAGAAACTCTAAAGCTGTAAAGCTCTAGTGTTTGTTAATAATATATATGTATATATATGATATATTGTTGTGTTTGTATAATAAAATTGTCCATAAAACTGACCGGTCGACACGTGACAGACTACGACTGAAACCGTGTTGTCATAGTTCCAACGGCGTCTCAGTGAAACCCTATTTTCGCCGACAACGCAGCCTGTTTCTTCGTCTGCAAAAAAAAACCCATCAAAAATACATACATATTACAAATATTTACACACACATATATATATATATATATATATATATATATATATATATATATATATATAATCTGGCAAATAATATTAAGGTAAATGAAAATGAGTAGAGACACCTCGGCAGGTAGTTGAAAAATACGCGTGACAATCTTTTAAATATACAATATTAAAAGAATTAATACAAACACCGTATATGAGAGCTGAAATTATTTTAATTTTATCTTTACTATATGTCTCAAAGTAATAGTGCTCGGAACGTATTATTCTTCTTTACACTACTAGTGGGTATTGGTACGATTTTTTTTTTTTTTTTACCAACTTATTATACAAATTCACGTCCCAACCTCCTTTGTATTGAGAGCGAGGGTCGCGCGCAGACAGGTCTGTGTTGTTCATACAGTTAGAATTAACCCTTTGCACTGGAGGAGGGCTCCGGAGCGGAGCCGTTTAAAATTTTGTCTTCAAAATCGAGGAGGGCTCCGCTAAGGAGACGATGCGAATAATTTTCAGTTTTTAACATTTATGGGATATTTCGGCAGACAATCCAAGGTTTGAGAGACATTCCGCATTCCACACTCGGATCCAAATGAATTGAGTCCTGTTATTCGGCAGCAGAGTCTATCGGATTCGAGTTTATCCGTTGTTTTTATATTTCAAATTCATATTTATATCCCTGATATGCGGCGAATAAAAGAAAATTTTGCGAAAATTATAGCGATATCGACAGTAGTAGCGACGAATTAGAATTTGAAGTTTATAGCGAACATAATGTAAATAATATAGATGCTCTTAGCCGGGCGATAACGCCGACAATATCGAACCGAGCTACGAATCCGATTCTGACGATAGCGATATAGTTCCCGTTATACGACGATACGTACAGCGAGAATTGAAAGTGATATCGAGGGATCCGAAAGTGATACGGGAGAAAATGTAGAAGACAGAGCGGATTCGACTGAAAATGACAGTTTCGGAAACTGGATAATATTCCGTCTCCTACGAATTTCGATATTTCACCTGGAATTGTGCCGGACCACAAATATAAAAGAGCCGTTTTTTTCGATTATACTTTGCGGATACATCGATCGACTCTGTAATAAAAAGAGACAAATGATACTATGTCCGGTACGAGTTGGTGATAATACGAATGGAAAAAAACTTTGTGTGCAAACGGTTAATATCGCGGTAATTAGGGTATAAAAAGTTACATTCGAAACGTGTGTTTCCCCTGTGCAGCCAGACTTGCCACTCGACCAAAGCGGCTTTCGGCAGTTGGGCGACGACGATGTAGTCGACTATCGCGTTGTTCGATCTGCGTTCCCACTCCTTTCTCACTTCGGCTATGAAACCGGCGCTCGTCACATAGCAAATACCCTGTGTACAACGTGTATAGACAATATACGATTAGAATACGTACATATATACGATGATGATACGTCTGTATCGTGCCTCTATTTCGGCATTTTTTACGCAGCATATATAGGACGTGTCACGCCCGCAGAACGTAATTCCGTATTATTTTTTTTATTTACGCTTAAAATAAACGAAAAGACTACGAAATATATACGTTTATTTATATATAACGCGAAGGAAAATACAAAATTACGAACAAATAGAAAAGAATGCCGACAAAAATACGGAAATATACGGAATTAAGAAATTATAAATTTTACAAACAGTTTACAAAACAATTATAAAGAGTACAAAAAATATATATTTTTTTATTCAGACATGCGATAAAAAATAAAAAAAAGGTAACAATTACTTCGAAACACGTATCGATGACTGATACAAAACTATTCATATAATTTCAAGAATGTACTCATATATCCTATTATTATTATCCTTATTTATCCGTATTAATACGTGCCGCTCGGTTAACTGGTTAATGACGATAGTAATAGTGTTATTGGAAGTAATAGCGGATTTTCTTTTGTTGCCTTTTTGCGTTAGGTTTGTCTTCCGTTCGGTTGTCGCAGCAAACAACCGCGTTTTTTGAATAAAATGTTTGAAATGTTGTTCGTTCTCTCTGCTGGTGATGTCGGTGTTGGTGCGGGCACCGACCAGTTTTGCGTTATTAAGGTTGTGACGGATTGCACACTTCACTTACCAGTACGACATCCCTCAGTTGGAAATCCTTGTCAGTCGCTTTGACGAGCCTCGCTATATGCCTCAACGCCAGCCGGCACTCGCGCTTCACGCCGCCTCCGACCACCTCCAGCCAACCGGGAATAACGCCTATCTGACCGGCGACGTAGACTATGTCGTCAATCTGGCGCATGGAACGGCATTAGCATTAAACGGTGGACACCAAGTATAAATACAGAATTCGCCGACAAATTGTACATATTTTTAAGTACGTCGACATCTTCGGCACAGATAAGATTCTTCGATACGTTATTATTCCGTCCTTTCTAAAACATTCGATATAAAAATTACATCGATCGGTCAAATTGTGTCTGTCTATAAAAAGCTGAAACGCGGTGAACCGAAGCGAGCGTTTCCGCCTTTTTTATTTTCGCAAAAGTGTCAACGCCGAGACATTGCGGAGAAGCCGAATGTATCTTACACGCGCATTCGAAACCATCTACGGCTTATCTCTGTGCAAAGATCTGTTGACGTACTTAAAAATATGTACAACGCCACGTGTTACACAATTACTTAGTCGTCGAACCCGATAGTTTTGCCGTGATCGGTTTACCTTGACAAGTTGGCTGTACGGGCCGATGTTGGCCGGCGCCCAGTGCGATAGCGCCTGAACGTGCATCGTCTGCCTGCGGTGGGTGGCGGCGTAGGCGAGCGCGTGCACAACGACCGGCGTGCTCTCGTGCAGCTCGGTACCGACGCAGATCCTGACCGGGGGATCAGGACCGGTTATCACCCGGAGGTAGGCGGCGTTCAAACGGCCGTAGTCGCCCATCTCTCGCACGTACACCGTCACGCACACCAGACTGCTCACGCTCAACCCGTTCTCCTCAAGCAGACCTAAATCAACGCAAAATGACCGATGTCTTATTTCTGGTCGCGGCGGCACTAATCGGTAGTGTCCCGACTTAGTGGCCGTCATAGAATGAGCGTGCGACCGAAGTAAGACTTCCTAGTTTTTACGTAGTGTGTTAAATTAAAATTTAAAAAATTCCAAATCAAAATTGAAGTCTTCGGACAATTTAAACATGATCAAATTTTAACAATTAAAATATCGGTGTATGTAATATTAAATAAATAAAAACATTCGTTAATTGTATCGGGTTGACAACTGAGTAATTGGGGAATTTTCACCGACAAGTACATATTTTTAAGTACGTCAACATCTTTGCACAGATAAGCCGTAAATAAGATACATTCGGCTTCTCCGCAATGTCCCTCGTTGAACTGTGGCGATTCAAATCGATAATCGCCTTTATTCGGTCATCATCGACCTCCTCCACCGGAAGTCCTCCGGAGCGCTCCTCGTCTTTTAATGAAAAATCCCCCGACCGGAATTTCGCGAACCGCAGTACCGACACCGCCGTTCTTTTAAGGCTTCGTCACCGCTTTTTATGAGCCGGCGAGGCGTTAACACCTTTGCAAAAATAAAAAAACTAAATGCGACGGAAACGCTTGTTCACCGTGTTTTAGCTTTTTATTCTACACACACAGACAATTCGACCGGTCGATGTAATTTCGATACCGAATGTTTCACGGAAAGGACCGAATAATAACGTATCGAAGAACCTTATCCGTGCCGAAGATGTCGTGACGTACTTAGAAATATGTACAACACCAGTTGTCGGCGAATTCCGCAATTACTTCGGGTCGTCGACCCGATAGTATAATAATTACATTTAAGTTGGTTGAGCGCGTCGATAGTGGCAAGCTCGATGTCGGCGTTGTTGCCGACGATGCCGCCCAACCAGCACCAGCCAGAGCCGTTCGCTACAAACGAAGGTTTTCCGGAGGCCGGCTCCGTTTCCTTCATTTCCAAAACGGCCATCTCGTCCTATTTTAAGAAACAAAAAGTTACAATCATCAAAAATTGATTACACATTCCACCGTGTTGTAGTAAATATTTCGGTGTCTATACGCGTATACTACACACAGTACAATAGTTCCGACAAATAAGATGGTATTCAGGCTTAATTATTTAAATACGTAAAGATGAATCGGATATCGTTATCGTTTGACTAACCTCAGGGCAGCGAACGCTGACTGATCGGTCGGGCGGCGATGAATCCGAGTCAGTGTCCGTCAAATCCGGCTGGTCAATGTCGTTGATGTAATCTTCGGCGCATTTCGCCGAGAAACCTTTCAGCCTTTCGATTAACGGCGTGTCGGCGTCCACACCCTGCCACCATTTTCGTTAACGAATTAAACGACACAAAAACGATCGACAGGGTTACAAAATTAGAATTGAAAGTAAAAAGAGATTTATTTTAAATTTTTCGAGTGTAACTTCGTTCGGGAGAATACCGACGATTGGTGAAAACAGGTTTTTCTTTTTCACCGTCGCCTAAACCAAGCCGAGAATGCCGGAAAGACTATTTTCTTTAGAAAAAAAATCACTCGCAAACGTCTGTTTCAGCTACCGCAGACCAATAGTGCCTGTTATAGAATCAGAAGATAATACGGGTATTTGAATTCGTAATATTAATAAGGAATTTTAAATTGTTTTCAAGTACTTTACGCTCGGTCATTCTCTCCATTTAATACCGTCTTTGTAAACTCCGATGTTTCCGTCCATTCGGCGCGTTTGTCGCTATTTCGTCAAATAATTTGAACCCAATTTAAAACTTGACAAGTTTCACTTCGGTTCCGTGCCGCTTCCACACCAGTACCAAAATGGAGTACCAAAGTTAACTATTCGTGTACGTAAAAATAACGAGGAAAAAGACAAATATAACACTTACCTCTTTATCGACAAGTCTTAATTTCCTAAAATTCAAATAACCAACTGGAGCGAATGCGTCGTTCGAATGAATCACAGTTTCGTAGTCGTCTCTGTCGAACAAAATGAATCACTTTATTAATCGGATCGGCAATAAAATACGCTAGAAAAGCAATCGAATGTTAATAAAGAATTAACGCCTAGACTCGAATCATCGTTAAGTACCTTCCGGCGGGATTGCGTCGTTTTCCAAGCGCACGACGAATAACGGGCAAAGCGAAAGCTCGACTTCCGACTTCCTGCCGACTCGAGTCTTCTTCCCGCGAAATTACGCAATCCTACCGGAAGCCAACTAACGATAATTACATTAATTGTTTCTCTCAGACTGAATCCTGAACGGAAAAAATTTATTTACTTATAAACAATTTTTATGTTGGGAGTTTCAATTTCGTGTCCGATAATTTTACACCAAATTACATTATATAATATACACTCTAATACATATATCCGACAGGCTTTAAGTTTTATATCACATTTTAGAACGACATTGTTTTATATTTCGCAACAAAAACGTTTACGATACACAATATTCCGAATTCCGTTTACGAAATATGACTCAAATTCTGTTTGCACCGGAAAACCTTTTTCGTTTACAAATTTACTCTCGCACATTCGAACTCGACCGTAATATTGTGTATAAAAATAAAAGAAGCGCTTTCAATGTATATATGAAAATTAATTCGAAATAAATTGTATATAAATAAAAAAAAAAGAAAAATGCCGAACAAATTAGTTTCACAACGGAATAAATTACGAATTTCGGCCTTGTTCCAGAAAATGAAGTTCCACTCCGATATTTCGACTGGACGTTTGCGCAGTACCGTAACGTTTTTATAATTTAAATCGAACGAAAACGAAAGAAACGATAGAAAATAGTCTTCACACGCTCGGAATACCAGCATTACCCAGGATTTTAATAAATCGTAAAAAGTAATAACAGTCGAACTGACTGAACGGACAGTATAAGTCTAAGTATAAATTTCGTATCGGTTTATGTTATCTGAAAATAAATTGGAGCGCGATAACAGTAATTATTTCAGTTAATAATTATACGATTTTTCAGTCCGGAATATAATTTGACCCGTTCAAATAAATAGAAACTACGTTCATCTTATTGTCAACGTGATCCGTTTTTATTGGGTCGACAACTAAATAATTGCACATCTACGGCTTATCTGTGCTAGATGTTGACGTACTTAAAAAACGTACAACGCCATTCGTCGGTAAATTCCGCAATTACTTAGTCGTCGACCCAACGGATCTCGACTCACCGATGAGCATCTTTATGATTGCGATGCCAAATATCATCACACTGATGGATCGATGATTGTTTTTCGTTTTGTTTTATTTCTTTAAACGATTTGTACGCATATTTTTTGTTTACTTTGTATTAAATTCTGTACGTACGTTTCTCTGCGTAATTTAAACGATAATGTTACTATTTCGACATACCGCAACAGGTTTGTGGCGTTCTGTCGCCGGTTCGGTCTTTTTTGCTGGACCGCGGTTTCGGCCGCTCGCCACCTTCAGTAGCGGAAAAACACCACAAACCTACGGTATTCCAATCCCTCGCAGACGACAAAACAGGTGCGTTAAACTATTTTGACATTATTTTTTTTTTATCCCTTCGCCCTACCGATATTTCAGAATATGCTCGCTCTACGGTATAAAAAGGTTTGGAACGCCTCTACTATAACTTATAACTACTATTAAAAGACGAGGTAGGTACGCTATATTTGAGCTATGGCGGACCAATACTGTCCAACGTGTGTACATTATTCGATCGGAATTTTTATTCGATAATAATTACAAATTTTTTTTTCAAAGGCTTTTAATTAAAGTTTCGCACTTTTCATCATTCAATACCGCCTACAATTTTTTTCTTTCGTTCCTCATCATTATCAGTGTAATAATCATTGGATAAAATTGAAAACCTTCATCATATTCCCTATAAAATTGTTTACCCCTCGCCACAAGTTTTCAAAAATTGAGATCAGCTTTAAGATGATAATAAAAAGAAAAAATACACAAAAAAAAGGACAACGAACAGAAAATGAAATTTACAAAAACGAAAAACCCGAAAATAGAACGGCGTTCCTGAAATGCAAAACTTTATTTGTAGAGTAATATTTTTTTTATTTATTTATTTTTTTTTTTCCGTTCGATTGCAGTAAATAAAAATTTGTTTTGATGATGTTGGATGGTGGAGGGTACTTACATGAGAAGAGATTTGCTAAAGAAAGGACAGTCGAGGGTAAACGTCTCATACTCCCCGCCCTCCCCACATATATTTAATCCGTATTTCTCATTCTGCAAAGGAATTTTTTTTATAAACAAGAAAATTACAAAACCTTCAATACAGGCGGACGATGAATAAATTTTCCATTTTTCTTTTTCTTTTTTTTTTTAAATTTTTATTTTTATTTTCGCGTAAGAAAAAAACCGGCCGTCACCACAAAAGAAACAATTATACGAGAAAAATAAAAAATTCGAAGTAAAAAAAGTTATTACCTTATTTGTCTTTTCCTTAAATAAAAAAAAAAAATTGGTTTTTAATTTTTCTAGATTTAAAAATCTAAATATTTAAAGTGAGGGGGAGGAGATGGAAAATCGATAATCTTCCGCCTTGAAAAAAAAAAAAATTTGACAAAAATTAAGTAGTAGCACACAACACAACTTAGCAGACAGCTTAACGACTAGCGAACAAATGTTCGACAACAGTGTACTCTAAATTATTTACCGTTTAAGCGAGAGGAAAAAAAAAAGAAAGAAAATGCGTCTTCGGGTGTTTCCCGAAGAACAATAACGCTATTATTTATTTAAAATAATAAATAGAATGATGTACGCCCCTAAGGTTCAGAGGGCGAAGAAAATATTTGATTAAGTCAATTTATTTGATAAATAAATATGAAGGAAATCGCCTATAATGCCAAAATGAAGCCTGCCGTCGGCTTTACGATCGCGGTATGATTTTTTTCACCGAAAAATGTTTTCCCGCAATCGAGTAATAAAATCGGAATCCAGGCGCAGATATCACCCTTTTTTTTTTATTTAAATTGACCTTTTATAATCGAGAGAAATTATTTTCAAAATTGGTGGTCGAAATTTTTAAACCCCGTTATACCCTCAAGAAAAACCGCGGTCGGAGAATAAACGTCTAGTGAAACGTTTCAGGATTGAATAGTTTCAGCGGTCTGTAGCCATTTTTACGTTAGATAAATACATAACTATAGCCCTCCTTCGAAATTTTAAGGCATACGAAAAAAAAAAAAAGGATAAGTCGGAATACTGTACCGGAAATAGGCCCTTCGTAGATTTCGGAAGGACTCAAGGTTACGATTTGATTTGCTACCGAAAGACCAGACCGGCGCACTACCGGAATACCACCGAGCGAGTATTCAAAACCGTCATTCGACACAGAAAATAATGAAGAGTACACTGTAAATACATTTTTCATTCGGATAAATTTCAATCGCGGGTGTAGATATTTATAGAAAAAAAAAATAACGTAGATAAAAGATACTGACCATTTTAATTAGGTGCGGTTGAATTTCCGAAATTCTCATTCCCAAATGTTTGGCCGGGTCGAGCCCCAAAGCGGCGACTTTAATAACGATGGCGTCGATATTGTAATCGATCATCTCCTGGAGCAGTTGGGCCTGATCTCTGCGCCAGAGGTACGCCAGCGCCACCAAACCGAGGCGGCTACAACTGTCGGCCCACCGAACGCCGGAAACACACAAAATATTAGATCACCAGGCACAAACCTACAGACTATTCTAATATCGAATGGGGCGTGCTCGATACGCCGCCCGCCTACGTATACATATCGGGCCGACGACTAAGTAATTGCAGAATTCATTGACACAAGCGGCGTTCTACATATTTTTAGGTACCGTCAACAGATCTTTGCACAGATAAGCCTCTGCAATGTCCCAGTGTTGAACTGCGACGATCCGAATCACAATAACGGCCTTTGTTCGGTCATCGTCGACCTCCACAGACCGGACGTCCTCCGGAGCGCTCCTCGTCTTTTGACGGAAAATCCCCCGACCGGAATTTCGCGAAACGGCACCGAGACACCGACGTTCTTTTTAACGCTTCGTCACAGCGTACACGGCGTAAAGAATTTTTATGAGCCCACATGAGGCGTTACAGATTCGACCAGTCGATGTAATTTCAATACCGAATGTTTCACAGAAAGGACCGAATAAAATAACGTATCGAAGAATCTTATCCGTGCCGAAGATGTCGACGTACTTTAAAAATACGTACAACGCCAGTTGTCGTTGAATTCCGCAATCACTTAGTCGTCAACCCAACATATACATAGAGCACAATCGGTTGTTATAAATGTTATTTATTAGCTTTAGATAGGAAACAATTTTTTTAACATAAACTAACAAACTGATGATGAACTTGTACCAAAGTTTAATCAGTTGGTGATTTTATTTATACAGCTCAAAGAAGATCGTACGATTTAATAAATATCCGATTTAAATAATGAACTTACACATTTTCAACTCGTAAACGTTGGTAATCGGACAATACGGCTCCGACAGCTACCGCTTCGATATTCACCTGTTCCTGGTAATAAACACAACGCTTTATATTATTATTTAAAGGTTTTTTAATCTTCTATTTAGCAATACGGGAAATACAAGTACAAAGTAAATAGTATTCACACGTTGGAGGTTTATAAAAAAATGTAGATATTGTAATATTTATGATTATCCACGTTACAACTGAGGTACACTTGCCCCTGAAACGGCGGGTCGAAAATTGAAAATTACATTTTTTCAAAAATGTTCCCCCGATTCGTCTCATATTCAGTCCACAAGTGTACTAAAGTGAGGTACACTTGCCCCCCCTAAACGGCGGGTCGAAAATCGAAAATTTCATTTTTTCAAAAATGTTCTCCAATTTTTCTCATATTCAGTCCACAAGTGTACTAAAGTGAGGTACACTTGCCCCCCCTAAACGGCGGGTCGAAAATCGAAAATTTCATTTTTTCAAAAATGTTCTCAGATTTGTCTCATATTCGGTCCACAAGTGTACCTAAGTGAGGTACACTTGCCCCTGAAACGGCGGGTCGAAAATTTCCCGATTTGTCCCATATTCAGTCCATAGTGGTCCCAAAGTGAGATACACTTGCCCTATGAAGGGAAGATATAGAATTGAAAATTATAGTCATTTATCGGATAAATTCAATGAAAAATAGGCCGACGACGAGAGAGAGAGACACCGAAGGTCTGTATATACTATTTGTTACGACTATGATTTGTGTTACTTTGACATTGACGAGCAGTTGGTAGAGATCCTCGACTTCGTCCTTCGGTGTAGGTATATAGGACTTTTCGCTGCGCAGCGCCACACCTGTCGTCATGTGCCTGAACAGCGGGACGTTCATCGCCTCGGCGTACAATTCGACTCCCTGGTGGCCGACCGTCTGATACATAAAACTGTCCAACTCGTCTGTGAAGAGGATACGGAAACAGAAAAAGAAATCGAGGACGTCACTCACCACTCCACGCTTTATCGCTCGTCGCTATATTTCTATTTTAAAGAGGAATACCTATGCCTAGAGGCACCGACACGACAGAGCAACGTTTATTTCAATAAAATGCCCTCTCCAAATTTGTTTCGTAAACACTTCGACTACAATAGTTTGTACGACGATTGATGCTCTTCTCTGTAGATCTTTAGAAAAAAAACCACTTCAAGCAAATGTTCATTTCGGATTTTAGCTACCTAGTCATTGAATTAGAAGATAATTGAATTTTCGATAAAACCGTTTTCGATAGAATAAAACTTTATATTGTTCGATAATTTTAAATTGTTCTTCAAAAACTTTTATTCGGATTTAGGATTTTCTTCACTTATACTGTTCGATACAATTGCCAATATAAAAACTTCCACTGGAATATAAGTTTTATTCCAGTCGTGGACGGATTTCGCGATCTCATTTTCTCTCGGTACAGCGCTTATGGGGCGATATGCGCTTTTACACGCTTATTTCTTCTGATTATAACTAATGGACTGACGTAACTTACCCCCACGGAGTGCGCTCAAAAGTGGATTCGAACCGCCTTCACTCAACCGAAACCCCGAAATAAACGCATTTTAATTTTACATAAATTACGCTCATTCGATATGCGCTTTTCGTCGCACGGGCACACTCCGGCAGATTCGAACCGATTCTAAACCGTAAATTAGGGACAGTTTTACCGAACTAAACGGTTATCCGACGTTTACTTCATCCGACGAGATCGCAAATTTTACTGTGTCGAACAATCGGTTCCGATCGAAAAGTGATATATTCCATCGATTGATAGTTGAACGGTTGCGTGTACATTTCGTTAACCAAAAAAAAAAAAAATTCAATAAATAATCGAACAGAGTTTTGTTTCTACCTTTGTTTTCCGGTCTGAGATTGGCGAGAGCGACTATTTCGTGACCGGCCTGAATACATTCGAGCATGTTGTAACAGCTGTCCTTACCGCCGCTTATTAGGGCCACCACCTTCATCTTATATTTTATTATTACTATTAAATATATATATATATATATATATATTTGTATATAATATAAAAATAAAATAAACTCGGATAGAGTTTTTTCCGACGGGGGGCCAATTCCGGCGACGTTAAAGCGTCATCTTTTTCACAATCCGATATCGCCCAACCTGCAAAAAGAATAGCGGAGTAAATATTTATTTATTCGTATTTAAGGGTGCACAATTGGGGGTAGACTGTTGTGGACACACTTATAAGCCAGGAGATACAAAATACAAACGAGTTTTATTTCTTTAAATACAACGATATTGTATCTGATTCCTGCATGCATACCGGCCTATTGGCCTTACTAAATACATATACTTAAATATTATAGTATATTGATTGTGAAAATATACAATAAAAACCCGAGAACTTAAGCATACTCCTTCGTTCCCCTATTACCGGGAACAAACTTCTGCCGATATTGTATTCTATGTCTCTGTTAATGTTATTTTTTTGTTGTACTCGTACTGCTATTATTGTATAGTATATTGTATACTCTCGTCACAACATCAAGCGTGATCGGCCGGAATCAGTGAGATTTCAGATATGCTGCACAGGATGATACTGTTCCGAGATATGTGAACAGAGACGATGCGAATAATTTTCAGTTTTTAAACGTAACGAACAAAAACAAATCGTAAAAACTATCGATAACAGGCGGACAATCCGAGGTTTTTGAGCGACATTCCGCATTTCGCACTCGGATTCAAATAAGTCCTGTTATTCGGCAGCGGAGTGTGTATCGGAACTGAGTTTATCCGTCATTTTTATATTTCGAATTCATATTTATATCCCCGATACGGCGAATAATTTGTGAAAATTATAGCGATATCGACAGTAGGTAGCGACGAATTAGAATTTGAAGTTTATAGCGAATACAATGTAAACAATATAGACACTCTTAGTGATAACGCAGACAATATCGAACCGAGCTACGAATCCGATTCTAACGATAGCGATATATTTCCCGTTATACGACGATACGTACAGCGAGAATTGAAAGTGATATCGAGGGATCTGAAAGTGATAATGTGGATAGGAGAAAATGTGGATAATATTCCATCTCCTACGGATTTCGATATTTCACCTCGAATCGCCGCGGACCACAAATTTCCGACGATATAAAAGAACCGTTTAACTTTTAACCCGATTACATTTTACGGATACATTAATTGATTACATAATAAAAGAGACAAACGATAATATGTCCGGTACTAGTTGCTGGTAATATGAATGAAAAAAAAACTTTAGCTAGTGTCTATTATCTATTATATATAATAAATAATTTGCGAACCCGGGTAAAATAAAAGTATTTTTTTCGTTCGAACGTAACCTTTTTCAGATATGGCCTAATCCCACAACGTATCGGGGATAAAAGGCTGGCCAGATATCGTCGACCTCAATAACAACATTAATCCGAGTTTTTTAGAAAAACGGTTTACCGCAAAATCTAACGAATACTCAACGAAAGTGGTCTAAAATGATTAGAACTAAAGTTATCTAAATGCAATTTCGTTAGACTGGTCAATTAAATACATAATATTTATAACATTTATTTCCTGTAAATTTGGCTTTACATGCTTAATACCGGTTATAATCAACCAGTAAATCATAAAACAAGGCTCAAGCGTGATAATGATTAAGGTGGAAAATTTTATTTCATTTTCTAGGCTTATACTGACAATAAAAATTCTGTTTAATACCGGTCATACCAGATTATTTCCTTTGAATTACGACGAACGGACGAATTATTTATTGGCGCATTAAATAATAAGTAAATCTAAAAATCAATGCTGATGACAGTACGGAGTAAAGTACATTTTTCCGACGGTATTATATAAAGGCAAAATAAATTGGCCGACTATACACAGTCAATTGTACCTATTTTCGGGGCTTATACCGAAAATAAATAAATTTCCTTGTTACCTCTACATGTTATATAATACTAATCATAGCGATGGGACAAACTCTAAAGTGCTATTATCTAGACGCGACATAATTAAACCGATTGTATAAAAAGCGTTTATCTTAGGCATCTCTGTTGCTTATGCCGAACAATATAAATAAGGTTGTGTTACCTCAACATATTTACAACAGCATTATTTCCGTTACACGGAAAGGCTATGTACACGGATAGGCTTCGAATAATAAATAAATCATAAAAACCGACCGATATTACGAATCGATCTACACTTCGGGAATCCTCCGCCGTAAGCGAAGTGGGAAAGTAGCCGAGGTGCGGCAATTCAAATATATGTAAAAAATTAACAATATAACTTAAAGTTATATTCAATATAACTTAACTAGGCCTCGGTGCGTAAACCGGGAATCAGCCGATACGCACAGACAGCTTTTTAAGGGGGCCAAATATAAAATAAATCGAGAAACGAGGTACGGAAATTGTCTCGAGAGAAAGCGGTAAGTTTCTGCCGCATTTCCTGTCGAAACGGAAGATTTTCGACAGGGTGTGGCACTGGGGAACTACTGAAGAATCCTTCCTACCAAATCCTTAATTCCTACTCGAGGAAAAGACACTTTAGAGTCTCTCGACGCTTTCCCGTCCGATACCTTTCCTATACTTGCAGCGTGTTCCACGAAGTAGTGTTCTCGGGTATCGCTCAACATCCTGACAACATATGCCGACGACAAAGCCGTGTACTCGGCATCGGATTCCCTGCAAAAACCGCACCTCTCCTTCGATGAAAGCCGGTCCGGGAAACGGAGGATTGAGTTCGATCGCTTCAATCGATTTTTCATCCCGTTTTTCCCCCCCGAACCGGGTCCCAAATTCCTGTTGAAAATTGAGTGCGGTACTCGGCACTACTCTGAGAGACAGAAGACCGACACGGAATCCTACGGAATTACCACTAAGCCACTCCTCGACTACAGACAAAAATTGTTAATTTACTACTGAAACCTCTATTCGGGGTCTCCACAACGGAGCCGTCTCCAACTATTTATAGACTCCGATCGTAGCAATTTGTAATCTTTTTCGAAAAATTACCAACGCTATAGTCTCCGACGGAATAGTCAGCAATGGCCTCAAAGTCCGCTTCGTTCCGAATTCCCTCAATTCGACAAATCGTCGAAGGGTCGCATCCCCTCCAAGAGTTCACCGAGTCAGCGTAAAGCAGCGAGAGCACTGTTGCTGGACAGAGTCTAAAAATTGTAGTCGTGACTATTCCGATGAATGGGAAAAAAAAATGATTAAGGGACGGTGACGTCCGTCGGCTACCGTCCGATAAACCGGTATCTCGCAGTGCGCTACGTGTGGACGTGAGCTTTCGGTCAGTTACCGTTTGAGTGCCGGAGGCCTCAATCTGACGTTTTAAGCGGAAAAAAAAGAAATAAAAACTGTGGTCGTGACGGGACGGTGCACTGTTCATCGGCTACCGTCCGATAAACCAGTATCTCGCAGACTGCTACAAGTGAGCATGAGCTTTCGGTCAGTTACCGTTTGAGTGCCGGAGGCCTCAATCTGGCCTTTTAAGCGGAAAAAAAGGAAATAAAAATTGTAGTCGTGACGGGACGGTTGCGTCCATCGCCTACCCTCCGATAAACCTGTATCTAGCAGAGTGCTAAAAGTGAGCATGAGCTATCGGTCAGTTACAGTTTGTGTGCCGGAGGTTACAATCTGACGTTTTAAGGGGAAAAAAGGAAACGCGAATAAAAAAAAAATAAGGGATGAAAACGTACCGATCGGACGGGGTGTGAAGCCAGGTTCCCGGGGGGGCGGCCGCAGAGCTCGGAGAGTGGAAATAGGGGAGAAATTAAACAGTTTTCTACTGCACGAAAACGCTGTCAACAGACCTTGAGAGCGAAGGTTATAATCGATGTTTATAGGCGAGGTTGAAACGGAACTCTGCCAGCGGTTCCAATAGTAAACTGAGTTGTAGCGAGCGGGGCGGGCGGTGGTGAGGGGATTAAAGGCGCATAATCGCCCCGATAAACAGATCACCTCTAAACCATATTACCCCAAAGAGAAAGGTAATAATGGTCAGACCAGACCGCCACCATCAGAAGCGCCATCTAGCCCGGCCACTCGTTCTACCAACCGTTCTGTCCCTTCCGAGGCCCGATTCGAGGGCTGAAACCGTTCGATATTCGGTATACGGGAAAGGGGACGTCGTCCGATTTGCGGCCCAACGTTTATTTCCGACTCGTGATCCTTATTTGGGCCGTAAACCCCCAAGCCGACGGCAGATCGGCTAGGGCCGGATTTCGTGCCACCGTAGATCGGCAGCGGTGCCGCTGCCTTCCCGATCTCGGCTTCGCCCGTGGAAAAATCCTTCCCTTCAATTTATAACTGCAGTCGGGAAAATTGATTTAGGCGAGGAAATTTACGGGGAGAAAAACGTTTTGCGCTAATTTAAATTTAGCCCTCACCGACCCCCGTCGCCGGTACCGGACGCCGAGTATACAACGGGTGGCGGGGAGCTATGTCGATGGGGGGGAAAAAATCCCGTCGCTAAAAAACTGGGATAAAAGCGAATGGGATATATAATTTTTCGGTTTTTTTTTTTTAATGTATTTTTCAATCGTTATAGTGCGTCGAGTAGCCGGCTTGTTTTTGAAGGAGTGTGGCCGCGGCTACGGTGGCCCGAAGCGGCTGGGTACTGTAGTCGGCTGGCAGTCCACCTTGCTCGGGGCTCGGTCCGCACGCTCTCTCTCTCTGTCTCTTGAATTTTTCAGTTCGACTTTTCACCAAATTTCCCCTTTTTTTTTATCCGACGCTCGCCTACAGGAGCGAGCAGCAGCTCTGTGATGGTGCTCTCCGAAAAGGTCTCCGAACCGCTGAGGAACGGCCGGAGATCGAGGGGCCCCAGTCCCAACGAACATTCCACCGATATGAGCAGCGAAGAAGAGGAATCGGGTAATTTTCACGACAATTTCACTTAGTTGTACACTTTTGGCCAGTTTTACACTTTTCGCCTCCGCTTAATGCGTTTTCCTTTTCATCCGCCGACCCCCCCCCTCACCCCACACCCCCCTCCTCTCCCCACCACCCCTCTATCATACCTTTATACAGAATTTCCTCGTTTATTCCGTTCAATTCTACTTTAAACTTCGGTTCGTATAATACATTACTCGTCCATTTACGTCCCGAGCCTTTATTCCGACTCTCGGGATACAAGTGTTCGTTATTCAAACAAAACTAACGAAACCCCCACCACCCCCCCCGCTTCGTTCTTTCGAAGAACAGAATACGTGATTCGTTCGAACGTAAAATACTTTCTGAGTCGCTTCTCGTCCGACTGTTGTGCGGCGCCCAGAAAGCGCTGCGAAGCTTCGTAAAAAAAAAAGAAAAATAGAATTCGACAAAGCGTAATTTAGACGAGCGACGAAATCCCGCCGCTAAAATATCGGAAAAAAGTTGTATTTCGAACCACTTATATTTCCGTGAGTTTCCGACGATGCCGTAAAAACAAAAATCGCGTCGAAAAACGATTGGACGATATCGAAACTTTTGCTCTTCGTCAACCGGAAAAATTACTGGGACGTTATTGGCGACGAAACGCGGTCGTTGTATCGTAAATTTTTCGTCCGAGACTAGAGTGATCTTACCCCCAATCGAACGATCCTTTACACGCCGATCGTGAGAGAAGATCGATAAACTATATTTTTTCTTATTCTCAATCGCGATCGACATTTTTTCTTTATAATACGAAAAGAATTTGATTGAAATCGATCTATATTCGTCTAGACGAGAGTGTTTTCTTTGACGTTATTTTTTTCCCTTTAAAGCAATCGAAATATGTACAGCAATTTTCGCAAGAATGCACGAAAATGCGCTAAAACGGTTAAATTGTAACGAACGTCCGCGTTCGGATCAGTTATTGTCATTTTTGAGGTTTTGAGCCGACAGAGAAGTAAAGAAGCGTGCTGCGTCCGTTTGGAGAAAGGAAATTTTATATTTTCGAAAAGAATTTGCGAAACCAGCGTTACAGTGTTACGATTCATTGTCTCCGTTTTATCTCGGTTCGAATGAGTCACTCAAGAAATTATTGTCTTGTCCATTGTTGACCCAAAGATCGAATCGCCGGTCGGAGATTAGCGCTGAAGTGCATTCGCATTGCACCGTAGTACCGTATACTATACGATATATATTCAATAAATATTTAAGTCGTTATTTTTAAAAGCCTTTTCCTTTAATATGTTACAGCTGAGAAGATAAGAGTGGGGAGAGAATATCAAGCTATAATACCCCCTTTGATACCTGTACCAGGTATGCGCTTTTCATCGCATATTTCTAAAGTTATATTCGATATATATATATATATATATATATATATATATATATATATATATATATATACGTATTTATACCCTTTTATTATTTATTTATTAGACAGAAGATTGGATCAATGTCCGGATCGAGCTCTCCTTGTATGGTCGCCGACAACGAATATAGCAGACAGTAAACGTGAGTAAATTTTATAACGAATTTACGACGAAACAATTTTTTCGGTCAATTCCCGATCGTACGCTAACCCAACAACGAGGATTCGTCCTCGACATCGTATATCAATATATCGCGTCGACGAAAAACCGTATCGAGAACATTAACGAGTGTAGTATTCAATGAAGAAATGCGCAAATCCGAATTGTAAATTATACGTTCTAATTTTAAAAAGGTTTTTATTAAAATTTTGAGTATCGCCCTGTCGGTCTGCGGTAGCTGTCGTTGTCGTCATCGGACAAAATTTAATACCAGCGAATGTTGAAGATAATTTGTGCATTTTAACGTCTATTTATATTGTTTTGTTTGGGCCAGTGGACCACTATATATCGGTGGCGAAAGAAAAATACGGCTACAACGGTGAACAGGCGCTGGGCATGTTGTTTTGGCACAAGCACGTCCTGCAGAACGCCATGAACGACCTGCCCAACTTCACACCGTTCCCCGACGAATGGACAGTCGAGGACAAAGTCCTCTTCGAACAGGCCTTCCAGTTCCACGGCAAGAGTTTCCATCGGATAAGACAAATGGTCAGCTATATATTTGTATTTTGTTTTTTTTCGCATTGTCTGCGCGTGCGTATCTATCGAGTGAAAAACAGATATTTTGCCGTTTTGTGTTGTCGGGTCCGTTGTATCAGAAACTGGCTTCCGACGATATTATACGAGACTAAATTTTGGGTGTTGGTTGACAGTTGCCCGACAAATCGATAGCGACGCTCGTGAAACACTACTACTCGTGGAAGAAGACGAGGTGTCGCACGAGCCTGATGGACAAGCACGCGAGGAAGCTTTCGGCGAGGACGAGCGGCGCCAACATCGCCGAAGAGGGCGGCGGTACGGCGTCGGACGCCGCCTCAGAACTCGGCTCCAACACGGATTCGGATTCAGAGGAGAAGGTAAAACGCACGGATGAATTTTCCGTTAGGCAACGCTATACACTGTTGTAGGTGGGATACGGTTTTTAACGCTCACCGATTACGGGCAAAATGTTTTTATAATGATCGTCGCGAAATCGTTGTAACGGCCCCACGATGGCTCGAAGCCCCCAGGGAGAAGGTAACACTGAAAAGTAAGCCCACCTGCCGGTAAACGGTACGCCCAGTAAAATTTCATATCTACCGAGTGTTTCACATTTGCTCAGCGGGGTTTTCATCGTAGTTCTGCCCTCTACCGAATTTACCTTCGATTAGACTTAAAGTCCACCGATCGAACGCAACGATTTCATCTCAATTTCATTCCGGTAGTTTGTTCCAAGTGACAAACTGCTTCCAAGTGAGCATACGTTACGCTTCCAAGAACAGAACAAGTTATTTATTAAACAATCAAATGTTACAAGAATTAACGAGGTAAGGTCTCCATGACCGGAACGTGTAAAGTTGTGGGAATAATCTCTGTCCGCAGAGTTCGACTGCCCCCCGCCGTTCCGGTATTTTTCCCTTTTTCCTTTTGCGGCCCTCGATCGGCATTTTCCCCGTCTGACATTTCGCTTTCGGCTACCGCTTTTCACCGGGGTTTCGTGTTCCACGCTAACACTCGGGAATAACCAGTAACTTAGGTTCCGGGGAATAGTCGGAGGGATAATTCGGGATTCGGCCAGATTTAATGGTTTTCATTACTTCGGTCGTTTGACCGATCGTAACTAACGACACTTTATTTGTTGGGCTACAATCTGTCGCAGGAACGAGGAAAAACTATAAATAAGGAGATAAGAACGTTCGATAGATAGTATTTGAGTATCTACTTCAAATCGTTCAAAACTTTTTTTTTTTTTGTTCAACCTGAGGAAAATGTTTTGTTTACGATTGAAACCGTGTCGTTATTTATTTTAAATATACGATTGATTAGATCGAAAGACACAGATATTGAATATAAAAGTTTAAAATTTAACAAAAAATAAAAAAAAGTTTAAATATTGAATGCGTTAATCGTAATAATTAACTCTAATCTTATATTTTGTTTGAATTAGAATAATAAATAGTTTGAGAAGAATTACATTCCCCGGATAGATTTTGTCGAAGCAAACTACTTTTGTACTTCAAACAACAAAGGAAGCGGAAAAACTTTATCAATTCCACCATTTTTTATTTCGTATTTCACGGTTCATATATATATATACTGTGTATTGAAATGTACATCATGTTCAAAGTATTATTATATTGTAAAATAGTACTTTCGAAAAGTGTTCTACGCATTTCGCACACAATTTCGCTTTAAATGTAAAAATCTAAAGTAAAAAAAAAAAAATTGATCCATCATTGTCGGATTAATGTAATGAGTTTTGTTGATCAAAATCAACTTTCTGTTCGATCACATCCTGTCGGTAAAACGTTACAATTGAATAGCGCTTCGGGATTTTTTTTTTTTTTTATTTTACACCGTTCCGATACACTTGTATATAAATGTTTATGTTGTTTATTGTTAATAATGTTGTGTAAATGTTGAGTGTCTGTTTAGAAGTGGACGGTCGAACCGAGCGGAATACGTGCCGATAAGAGTAACGGTTGTTTGGCGAGAACGATCGCTCCGACGAACGAGCCCTCTTCCCTAACGGAAACGGCGATAGATGGAAACTTCGTTACACTCGCTAATAATAACAGTTAGCGTACTCTAGCGATAACGTTATATATCGACGATGACGGATTTTTTTTTTTATATTTTTCGAATCGAAAAAAAGGAAAATGTTGAATGGCGGGGAGGTGTGCGAACGTGGGGGCGGGCGGGGGGGGGGGTTGAATTTCGCGGAATATTCGTAGTCAATAAACTGGGTCGGCGATTCCGTCCGAATTTTCAGCAACGAAATTATAATCCTCGACCGCTTTATTGTAAAATATTTATCGCCGCACGATCTCATCAAACCGCATATTTGAAAAAAAAAAACAGTATTAGCCGGGAAAATGTAAACAGCGCCTATTTATAAATCATAATTAGTTACGAACGAGGCTGGCGATTCCGTTCAATTTGGGTTTCCACGTTATGTCGGAGTTCGGGACGTATATTTCACCGCGAACAGTAATAGTCGTCGTGCGCCATTTTATTTACGAATTTCGTTTCGACGTCCGGCCGTTTGACGCCGGTCCGTGTCCCTCTTTGTTGTGACGACCCATTTTCACCCGAACGAACAATAGCCGTACGCAATAATACTTATTACCGTATAATCGATACCGGATCCGTTTTAAAATATAAATATATATAATAGCGACGAGCTTTGAATAAGCGGGTCGGCGTATTCGCGAAAGCGTTCGCACATTTCCCTCGCGCTCGGTTTCGGGGAACGAAACCAAAGACCGAAAGCACATTCCAAGAAAATACTACGACAATACGATTGATTTAACTCTCTCTAATCGAGTAGAAAAAAAAGAAAGCCGCCCTCTCATTTCATTTTCAACGGACCGATTGTCTAGATCTTGTAAATAGGCTTTATTTATTTATTTTCATTAAAATATACAACAATTGGCTTATATTAAGCTCATGATTCCCGACTCGAAACAACTGGTAAATGATTTTTTTATTCTGTATAAACGAATTTTGTAAATCGTTCGGTTTCATGTAATATATATATCTATATTTAATCTTCGTAAATGTTCTAATTTATGGAGAATTTAATACTTTAAATTACTTTCACTATATATTAATGATATTCTGTGTGTGTTTTCATTTCCCTTTGTTAAAATTAGTATTTGAATGTTTCTTATTGTTTTTAACCTGGTTTTGAGATTTTCTTTATTTCTATATTTTTTCTTTTTTTTTTAAATTATATTCGATTTTACGGACAGACATAATATGGTAGCAAACAAAATTTGGAATTGACCTATTTTTAAAGAAAGAGAAAGAGAGAGAGTATTTTTTGTAAATAGAATAAAAGAGCTGTTTTTTCCATAAAACATATTTGTTTTTTGTTTGGTTAAATTTACCCCTCACAAAACAGGAATACTTCCTTAATAACATTTCAACATTTAAGCGTAAACAAATTCTTTACGTGTTGGTTAATTCATGGATCATACTCATGGAATCGCCTTCCATCGAAAAGTTATTTAATAAAATATCATTATATCGATACGAATGATCGGAATCTTCAAAATTTTTTATGTTCTGCGATGAAATGTAAATATGAAATTTTTCTAATACTCAATCAAACATTAACTGGTTATTTTTTTTTATTGCGAAATGTATTTATTTTTGTGACTCCAAATGTCGACGGTTGAGGCTAAACGCCGCTTGTAATCTGCAGATTGAGCAGGTTTTAAGGAAAACGGTTAATAACGGTTTAATTATTATTATTATTAGTTATTGGCGCCAGATATTTGTGAGGGATAAATTGAACCGCTAAAATTATTTATCGTAATATCTTTGTGTCGAAATTTGTGATTGAGGAAAAAAGAAAATCTCTGAGAAAATGTAAGAATACATTCAATTCTGTGTTGATGAAAAGATCGATAAAATATTTGTCGTATTTAAAAATAGTGCAGAACAGAAATCGTTGCCAATTTTGTACATCATTAAAAAAAGCTATTTTATATAGAGGGAATAATTGGGAAAATGAATATCGCAGAATTATTTACACGATCCGTACATAATATTAAAATATATAAATATTCGGTTGTTGCAAAAATAATGCAGGCTTTCCTTCAATATTCCGAAACAGTTTCAATTTTTTAAATTTGACAGGCCGTTAAGATGGAAGATGTCGAGGAAGCGTTTTCATGCGAATTCGTTTTCACCAATTTAAACTTGTCCACAGTTCAGGTTAATAAAAATTGATTTTATATTGAACGGAAGAAGATGCGAGAAATGATTGAATAATGTAGTATATACAGTAAGAGATACAGGACAACATCTTTATTATTCATTTGGTCACCCTCTTCTTCTTCAGTAGCATCTTCTTTTCTCACCGCCGCAACTCGGACGGTGCCCGATAAATCGCATTTTTGGAAAACGTCAAAGAAAAATGCGCAGCACCTAATTAGGACGATATATTATAGCATTTATAGCCCGGAGAAAAACATTTTTCGATTTACCGTTTCGTCAATTACCGTCGGAGCTCCTTCGAGCACTGTTACTGCCCCGTAGCGGATTAATAACGTACATTTTGCGTAAAATTTGCACTAAAATACGTCGTCTAATGTTGTCTCTCGGTGGTACTCGCAGTGTTGACATTTTCCGTCGGCGCATTTCCTATTTAGGTCCGGTTTTATGGAGCGTGATGTGAAATGGCCGAGGTTTTAATTATAATATACGATGATATTCGACTACTTTTTTTAACCCGAGATCCGGGATTAAGTCAAAAATATATATTACCTCTTTGGTAATGTTTACTATCGATATTTTTTCTAGTATTCAGTACAGTTATTACCGGTAGTTCACGCCGCTCCGATAATTTCTTATTATTTATGCGAATTGTTGCCGAGAAGCCGAAACTGGTCCAGCTCTCAAGATAATAACGCGAATTCTGGACAAACCCTTATCTGTCATTTTATTCAGATAATTTTTTTCCCTTCGCAATTATTCTCTAAGTGAATTTTTATATTTTTGTTGTTTTTCGCAGAAGGAAGGCGGAGATTCGAAAATGTCCTGCAGCAATTGCGGCGTCGCTTGTACAATAGCGCAAACGACTTCGAAAGGCTCTCTGTGCAATTCGTGCTACAACCATTGGAAGTACGTTTTTCTCATTTTAATTTCAATTTTCTAACGTAAATAACGTTCGGCACAAGCGCGCATATCGTGCGAGAAGAAATTTGCGTCCACGTTTTGTCGCCAAACCGCCGATTTTACCCGCTCGCCATCTTCAGTAGTGACTAAGTGTCTACCCGCCCGAAACATGCTACTGAAGACAACAGCAGGTGGCCGAGTAGTAGAGAAATAAGTGCGGCGATTGCGCTGTATAAGGAGTTGTCATAAAAAAGTGACTAATAATGCGCTCGTTGACGTGTTGCAGGCGCACCGGTTCGATCCGGCCGACCGTTTGTCCGGCGAAGCCGAGGGACAGGCACTCGTCGAGTGTTCTGGCGCGGAGCAAGAGGAAGCCGCCGCGGGGGATGTACATCAATCACGACGACCTGGTCGTCATGTCGGCGGGACCGCCGCACAAGGCCGACGGCATACTCAGGTCCATGGACAGGGAGATTGTTTCCCTCAAGCGACAAGCGTTCTTAAAACTACATACGATAACACGAAAAATACAAAACAAAACCCTCCCCGCCCTGCCCGCCCGCCCGCATCCGTGTTTAAATATTTTTTTTTATTATCCAATTTAAAATATTTAATTGTCGCCGCAACCGGCTTCCAGTAGGATTGTGTAATGTTGTCGGGGGTTGAAAAATTGACACTCTCCTACCTCTAATTCGATTCGAAATGTTCAATTGTCGCATTAGATCGGTAAATGCGACATTTTTCCTCGGGCTTAAGAAAAAAAAAAAAAAAAAAGTGAAACGATTTGAAATAGACACTCAAGAATACTATCTATCGAGCCTTCTTATATCCGTACAGTTTTTCCCTCAACTGAAAGAGAGACGGACGGATTGTAGCCGAACGAATAAAGTGTCCTTAGTTTCAGTCGGTCGGATGACGGATGGGAAGGAAATCGTTAAATCCGGCCAAATGTATCGGGGGGTCGGCGACTAAATAATTGCGGAATTCGCCGACAAGTGGGCGTTGTACGTCGACATCTTTGCACTGATAAGATTCTTCGATGCGCTATTATTTGTGGTCCTTTCCGTGAAACATTCGGTGTGTGTATGTGTGTGTGTGTGTCTGTGTGTGTGTGTGTGTGTATAAAAAGCTAAAAGACGGTGAACCGAAGCGAGCGTTTCCGTCGCATTTTGCTTTTTTATTTTCGCAAAGGTGTTAACGCCTCGCCGGCTCGTAAAAAGTTGTACGGTGACAAAGCGTTAAAAGAACGGCAGTGTCTCGTTACCGGTTTGTGAAATTCCGGTCGGGGGGGGATTTTTCGTTAAAAGACGAGGGGAGCGCTCCGGAGGACGTCCGGTGGAGGAGGTCGACGATGACCGAATAAAGGCGATTATCGATTCGGATCTCCGTAGTTCGACACTGGGACATTGCGGAGAAGATGTTGACGTACTTAAAAATATGTACAACGCCACTTGTCGGTAAATTCCGCAATTACTTGGGTTTAATTACAAATTCTAATATCTGAAAGAGTGTTGCCATCGTAGGGGCAGTTTCGCGATACTTAAAAAAAAAAAATAAACACCGAATTTTACGCCTCTATTCCGGGCTATAATTTAATTTTTTTTATATCTTTTCAACTATAATGCGTATTGGTATCTCGATCGCAATATATTCATTCGGATATTCGACCGCGTACCTATTTTCCGGAGCGGACGAGAATTCCGAGTTTTTATTTATCTTATTTATTTATTATTTATTTATATAACGTTTATATTAATATTATTAATTATTATTATTGTTGTTGTTGTGTGTGCGTGTGTGTCCGTTCAGTGTACGGAATAATTTTGTCTACACGGCCTAATCCCAATGTAGTGTCCGTCATTGTATCGATATATCGACGTATCGGGTCGACAATTGGAGTAATTGCGGAATTCACCGACAAGTGGAGTTGTACATATTTTTAAGTACATCGGTAATAAATCTTTGGCACGGATTCTACGATACGTTATTATTTAGTCCTTTCTGAAACATTCGGTATCGAAATTACATCGACCGAATGTATCTTGTACGTCCTCCATTCAAAACCATCTACGGCTTATCTGCGCGCGCAAAGATAAGTTAAAAATATGTACAACGCCGCGTGTCGTCGGTGAAATCCGCAATTACTTAGTCGCCGACCCGATATATCGGCCGCCAATTTGTCGTTCGAGTAGATGATTCGGGTAAATATAGAAAATATTGAACACATTTGTCCGAACAATATTTGACGATATTATACGACGTCGCGCGGTTACGGTATCGCCGTTATTGGACGGTACATTGGGATTTTACCATTTTTCTTTCGTTCGCGCCACATTATCAGTGGTCTCTTTAAAAAAAAAAACGCGGAGAGAGAATAAACTGCGAATTAATCAAATTAATTATATTCCGTGTGAGGCTTTTATAATCCACCGGTTACGAAAAAAATATATTAACGATTGTATTTTATTTTTATTGTCGATAACGACAGGCGGCTTTTCATTTAACGGATGACAGATAGAAGCGGGAGTGTTGTGAGAACTGTCGAAGGAATTGTTTAAATATCTTTTTATCGAACGATCATTCAATTCGGCGTCTGTACATATTAAACGTGTTTACAGCGTCGTAATATATCGGGCCGGTGGGGAAAGTGTTTGCGTTTCTCTTTAAATCGAAAAGTCGGATAATTCGTGTATTTTCATCGACCATTTTTGTCTTCGAAGTCGTTAAAATCACCGGGACGGAATATCCCTCTCTCGTTACGGCTCATGGGTACCCCCCGAACATCGGTGTATTGGGACCGGAATTATCCACGAACGGGTTCTGGTGGGATCGGTCGATGTCCTGTGGGAATCGGCTCTGTCGGCGGGAGTTTTCAGAGCGGCCTTTTCCTTGCCGCGTTTCCGGTCCGAGGTTTCAGGTTGTGCCGGTAATTGTGGGGGTAAAGGAGAGGTTTTACTCCGGGTGTGGACGAGACTCGAACAGGAGGAGGAGGAGGAGGAGGAGGAGACCACCTCCGGACTGGGAAACGTTTTCCTATTTGAAGGGAAAGACCGGCCCCTCGACATTACACGACCATCCTACCGGAGAACCGGAGTACTCACTGACTCGACTACACATATTCGGAGGTCGGAGTAAGTGCGGAATTCACCGACAAGTTGTACACATTTTCAGGTACATCTTTGAACGGATAAGATTCTTCGTAACGCTATTATTCGGTCCTGTGTACGGTGATGAAGCCTTTAAAAGAACGGTGAAATTCCGGTCGGGGGATTCTTCGTTAAAAGACGAGGAACGCTCCGGAGGACGGTCCCGGTCTGTAGGTCGACGGTGACCGAATAAAGGCCGTCGAGGGACATTGCGGAGAAACCGAATCCATCTTATTATGGCGCATTCAAAACCATCTATCGGGCTTATCTGTGCAAAGACGTACCGGAAAATATGTACAACGCGCCACTCGTGTTGGTGAAATCCGCAATAACTCAGTTGCCGATCCGATACCCCGCCCAACTCCATCTGTCCGAATATCGTCCACACCGTTTCGTGCAAATATTAAATAACCCCCATTAAATGAGTCATAAAATCTCCTAAAAATAGACACAAAGTCGAAACGCAAACACTTTTAAAAGCAGCCCGCCCACCGACCCCAATGTACAGTTGCAGTTGTACTGTCGGCCATCCTGTTGTACAGTCGTTTGAAATTGTGTGTGTAATTCGATTTCTGTCAACGACAAAAATGTAATTGCGGTATATATCTCTGTTTTTGGTAGCAACGGATTACAAAAAAAAAAAAAAAAATACTAGAAGAGATTAAACAGATAACTGTAAACGAATGTTTAAATGTACAGTTTGTTCAGTTTTTCTCTCACCAGTTGTATATTGCACTTGAAATAATAATAAACATTTGAAAAAAAAAGAAGTTTTTTTTGTTTTTTTTCATTTTCGCCGCTACTCGAATCATCATCATCACCACCACCATTTTTCTCTTTTCTATCTCTCTTTTCTCTCTTTCTCTTTCTCTCTCTCTCTCTATCTGTCCTCGCAGTTTATTATTTATTCACTAGTCTCAAATATATCCTCCTTATATATTATCTAATTTGTATGTAAAACAACAATTTGTCTGTATCGTAAAAGCGTAATTGCGCCCAATTAGTGCAGAGAACAAAATTATTTGTTTCGAATAAGGATTTTTGCCCCTCGTTTCTACTTTATTGGGGCTTACTTGAACGGTTCTAAACGTTTAGCGATTTTCAAGCTTCACCGTTTGTTGTAATTATTCGTTGTCGCTCTCCGTCCCCGATCACGTACAGTGCCCGAAATCCGATATGTTTTGTACAATTTTAAAATTAATTTGCGGTTCGAACCCAATTATTGCCCCGTTATTATGACGAATAAGCCGTATTATATTTTTTCATCGCTGAGATTTCATCGCCCAATATCTACAACAACGACAGAAAAGACACGTTTCGAAATGGAATAATATTAAAATCTGTGCCACTTCACGGTAATGATAGGTCATTACCGTTTTGTATAGAAATTTGGACCGGGTACGAAAATCACTACCTAAATACGGAGGCCGGTCGCGATGTAAAACTCTGTATAAAATAATACTTATAAAATAAATTCACTACTACTATTACGGCTGATATTTGTTGCTAACAGTGTGTTGTGTCTGTCCATGTGTGTGTGTCTCTGTTGTTCTTACCGTCGGTAAGTGAACCGCTCGTCTGTACCTACCGTTTGTGACACACGTACAGCTGGATTTTTTATAAAATTAATAATAATTAACTTAAGCTAAAGCGCTAAGTGAAGCTAGAGGGAACACAAGAGTGGTATTATACCGGTAATATGGGAAATGGCGGGCGGCTAGAGATCACTGTTTTTACGTTATAAATGATTCGCCGGACGATCCGTTCGATAAATGATACTGAAGTAAGGGGACCTTAACCGATCTGACGAATTGAAGAAAAAAAAAAATTCAGCGTTTCGCCGTATGAATTGTCGATGGAAAAAGTATTTTTTCGATTCGAAACCTCTTTCGGGACGTACAACAATTTACAATTCGACAAAGCGAAAGTTTTTCTTTTTATTCGTAAAATTATCGTATTCGTATTTTAGGTTTCGCCGTTCGGCAAGTGTTATCGAATCGGAGGACGATATATATTTTTTGTGTAGCGATTAATCGGTGAAACCTGTTTCTGTTTTGCGTTCGGCCAGGTTCAGAACAACAAGCAAATAATTTCGGCGCTGAAGAGCAAAACCGAAGAGGGTTTGGGCGATCTCAGACCGTCGGACAACAATTCGAGAATAAACGCCAGATGGACAAACGACGAACTTCTACTCGCCGTACAAGGTACAATTTATATTTTAATTGCAGTTTCCATTTGTAATTAATCGATTTACAAATTCTGCAGAGCCGTAGAAATTATCTAGCGTTTATTAGTATTATTTCTCTAGCGTTTTAGAACATTTAATATATACGACTGGATCGGCCACAGTTCAGTTAATTTCTAAAGTATAGAATAGTGTAAATGCTGTAGCCGTTTAGAAAAAAAAATTTTTTCTGTTTCAAAAATACTCTCCGATCGGAGTCATACATACTTTGGGTCGACATTGGTCCCGAAAAAAAGGGAAAGTCGATTCCGAGTATCGGAGCTGTTTCTGTTTTTCGTACCGTTTGACGTTAACTGTCCGTCCGTCTGTCCGAAGGTATCCGGATGTTGGGCAAAGATTTTGCGACGATAGCCGAAGTGATCGGTACTAAGACTGAGGCGCACATGAGATCGTTCTACGCCAACCAGAGGAAGAGGTACAACCTCGACAAAATGATATCCGAGTACGAGGCCGAACACGGACCGATCAACGACGCGGACGACGCCAAGGTCGGTTGGTGACTCACCCGTCGCACTTTTCCGCACATCCAACTTATACTTCGAACGAGCAGTATTTGTATTGCGTCTCCGAACCCTTTACCAAGTACACGTCTTCGCTCTCCCACCGATCATCCGCAACGGATCTATTATTCTATTCCCCGACCACCGGTATCACGTATCCTGTAGATATCGAACCATCGCTTTTCACAAACCGTCTACCGGAACGACCCTGTCAAACTTAAATTATAATAAGACGTATTCAGTTTACAGAACTTACTTTCCGATTAAAAGTTCCTGATGGGAATTTGAGACAAAAAAAAAAGTTAGTTTGAGGAAAGGTTTTCTTTTATATATACGATGAAGCATTAAAAGAATGGCAGTGTCGGTACTGTGGTTCGCGAAATTCCGAACAGCGAGTCCGGTCTGTGGAGGTCGACGATGACCGAATAAAGGCCGTTATTGTGATTCGGATCGCCACAGTTCATTGCAGAGAAGCCGTTCGAAACCGTCTACGGCGTATCTCTGCGCCAAGATGGTCGACGTACTTAAAAATATGTACGACGCCAGTTGTCGGTGAACCTAATATTACAAGTTTTGTACAAACTGTTTGTCCGACTTGTGTTGCAGATGGAGGTGGACGGCGATGTACCGGGTACGGGTACGGGTACGGGCAACAGTAGTAGTAGTACCGCGGCGGCGGCGGCGGCCGTCAACTCGACCGGTTCGCCGACCTCGTCGTCGCCGACTTCCAACCAGAAACTGACCAATTCGGCGGCCACCGCCAACAACAACAACAACAACAACAGCAACAACAATAACAACAGTAGCAAATCGTCGGCAAAATGATGTTAGCGATAGGGGAAAAAAACCAAAAAAAAAAAAAAAACAGGTATTAAGACGGATACACTACTGGTAGTTGAAAACTCCGCCTCCTCCACTACCACCACTACTACTACTACTACTACTACTACTACTACTACTATAGTGTTTATTTTTCAATTTACAATTAGTTGTGTATATATATTTTTGTGAAGGACGTGAATGACAACAATGTTGTCGACATTACGTGTGAGTTTGTGCGATAATCGGCACAGATTCCGGTCGGATAGGACGGATATAGGCGAACAGAGAGAGAGATAGGATGTGTTGTAGATTTGCGAATTTACGTTTCATTTTTTTTGAATAAAAAGTAAAATAAAATGAAATCGAGTAGTTGTGTCGGCCGATCGTTTGGGTTTATTAACTTCTACCTCAAAGAGAGAAAGTCACCGCTTAAATAGTGCGCGCATTTTTGTTCCTTTCTACCATATATATATTTTTTTTTTTTTTTTTTTTTTTTTTTTAAGTAACTCATTTCAGACGGCCAATTTTTATTCTCGGGGGTTTTTAAATTTATTTTTCGATCGATCGCTCGTGAAAAATATTATAACGATTGTCGACGGTTGATATTATTTGAAAAGTATTTGAAAACGAAAAATGTTTCGTTTCTTTCCCCGCTGCACTTGTAGTATATTCGTTGTTGTCGCAACGACAAGTAATGTTGCGATTAATTAAGGACTTATTTATTTTTAATACAAATACACGCGTACACACATATATATATATATACACAGACACAAACAGACAACATTTGTACGAAGTCGACTTACTTTCAAACGAATATTTAATTTTTCATCGCCCGAAAGGTATTATTGCGTAAAACGGTATTTTTTCTGTTTTAAATGTGCGTATCGCTTTTATTCGGTAGTTTTCTATTTTTAATTTTAGGTTAAATTACGTCGAGAAAAAACGGAAAATATATAAAAAAAAAGTATACAAATCGTTTAATCTTTCTTACGAGTTCCTACATTTTAAACAAAAGGATAAATGTGTTTCCGATTGACAGATTTCGAAAGTCTGAATCTTTTTATCGTTTCCAGTTTGTTTTAAAAACCGCGAAAAAAAAAAACTGATTTTTACCATATAAAAATGTCTTTTCATTTACCCGTTTTGTGTATTTCTGTCTCCTCTCGCCGGTCCGTCTTCAGTAGCGGTGTCTAGCGAAAGACCGAAACGACCGAAAAATATTAAATTTCCGTTATACGAACAAAAAATCGATAGGAATGCTCCCGGTTTTCTTCTTTCCAGTTTATTTTTTCCAAATTTGATATACGAAGCGATGAAAAGATTCGAATTCGTCTGCATTAGTTGGCAACACGAAAAAAAACCGACACTCACACACAAACCTACACTGTATGTATACACTGTATGTACATAGGTGTATGTGCAGGTTGGATATACAGACACACAGATACACTTACACGATACATACAAATACACAATCAACTGTATGCTAACTATATTACCCCCACCTACCCCCAAAAACCCCAAAATTTATTTGTATACGCAAGTGGATTTATGTAGTATAATGTTTAACGTAAAACTAAATTTCCGCTCGTCAATATCGAATCCGGCGTTTCCAAGTTCAACGTTCAACGAGCTATTTAAATTTTCCATAACAAAAACGATTGTATTAGTCTTGTCGTATGACATGCAAAAAAGTTCCATATTATATCCACTTACGTATATGTAAAATATATATATATAGTGAGTGTATTACATGAGATTGTAAATAAATTATAATATAAATAGGGTAGTTGAGATTTACTGTCATCGCGAATCACCGCTATGAAGTTGATCGTAGTTTAAGTATCGATTTTAATTATTATTTATGAAATTTCGCTATTATTATTAATTGTGTATGCGGAAGTTTTACTTGTTTAATTTGCGGTTTATATCGAGATTGTAATTTTTTCGAGTTATTTAAGCGTTTTTTAAAATTTTTTTTCTTTTCGTAAATCATTAAACGTGTCGAGATATATCATCGATTGAAAAATGTCCTCTCTTGTACCGCCGAACGAATTTAAATGTAGCATTTTGCACACTCCTCGAAAACCTTTACGCAAAATGCTTTTCTTTTTCCGTTATCCTTTTTCTTTTTTTTTTCTGTTCAATTGTACATATTGGCTGAAATATAAAGAAAGGGATCGATTGTTCGAATTTTGTCCGAAAAACTAAATTCAATTGTAACAGTGACTGGCAGAATGTTGTAAGATTTATATTTCATGTTTAGTGATGTTTTTTTTTTACATCCCATTGTACAAATATGTCACGATGATCATCTTCCTATTTATTGCTGCGTATTTAGATTTTTTCATTTCTTTTCCTCCCCCGTTCATACTTTTATATAATCTTTACTTTTTCCTAATTGTGTAGACCGAATGTATTCTTATTTGTTCTTGAAAAACAATAAAGAAAAAAAATTGGGTAACAGAAAGTTGTTTCGATTGTGAGTCCGGAATTCCCAATTGAGAGGAGAAGTGAGCGGTTGGGAATTTTTCCAAGTGCAAAGACATGTGTACTTAAATAAGTACTTAAATATGCGTAGAACGCTACTGAGTAATTCCTCAATTACTTAGTTGTCAACCGAATATATATTAGGAAGATTCTATTTGCGCTTAATGTATACATTTAATTATATAGTGTGTTCCAAAATTATAGTAATTGCAGTTAAGTTGGCAACCCTGTTTTTTTTAAAAAGAAAAACCGTAAAAACAGCTGATAGTTTAGGGTCAGTATATATACAAATGGAGCTTGTACACGACGCGGTTTAATCGTCGAACAATATTCACAATAATAATGAAAGTTTGGCAACCACAGTTAATTATGAGACACCCAGAGATCGATCCCTTTAATATTTATCGTAGTGGACGTTTTCGATCCGCCATATTACCGCCCCTATTTTTTCCCCGTGAAAAAGAGAAGTTGAAAAAACGAAAATTTTTGAAATTTCACTTTTGATCGTGTCCCGAAATTAACGCCAGATTTGAATTTTCGCCACCTCTCTCTTACAGTTAAGTTGGCAACCCTATTTTTAAAAAAAACCATTTGAAACAGCTGATAGTTTAGGGTCAATATACAGATGGTGCTTGTCAACGGTAGAACAACGCGTTTTAATTGTCGAACAATATTCACAATAATAATGAAAGTTTGGCTGCCAGAGTTCGATTCAAATCTTGCGTTAATTTTGAGACACCCAGAGATCGGCCGCTTTCATATTTATCGTAGTTGACATTTTCGATCCGCCATATTGCCGCCCCTTTTTTCCCCGTGAAAAAGGGAAGTTGCAAATCGAAAATATTTAAAATTATAAAAATGTTACCCCTCACTGCTCGGCCGTCAGTGATCCCGAGGTCACCTCGGTTAGACTCGCCCCTGAATATAGCGAAAGTTGAAAAATCGAAAAGTTTTGTATTCTCAAAAATGTCGGCCCGATTTGTTGTTCCATATTCACGGGACAGTTGGGCCGTCGTAAAGGAGGAAAGTTGTGGAAAACGTAAATTTTTGAAATTTCACTTTTGAAATTAACGCCAGATTTGAATTTCGCCACCTGTCCCTTGCAGTTAAGTTGGCAACCCTATTTAAAAAAAAAACATTTGAAACAGCTGATAGTTTAGCGGCCAATACAAAAATGGAGCTTGTCAACGATAGAACAACGCTTTTTCATCGTCGAACAATATTTCAGAAATAATTTTCACGCCTCGACCGCTCTGTTGTTAATCGTCAAAATTGCGCACTGTTCGTTGCGGATTTCCCGGCCGTCTAATGTCTATATTCCGTAAAGCCCGCATTTATGCCGAAAATGGTCGTGGAAATACTCAACGATTCGATAGAAAAAAATAACGTTTCGAATAACACTATCGTGTACATTTTTGTACCGACCCTAAACTATCGGCTGTTTTATTTAATTTTTTTTTCTAAATAAAGGGGTGCCAACTTAACTGCAAGAACGTTAATTTTGGAACACCCCTATATAATTAAATATATATATATATATATATATATATATATATATATATATATATATATATATTAAGCGCGAATAGAATCTTCCTAATATATAAATATATTTATATTGGGTCGACAACTGTAGGTAATTGCGGAATTCACCGAGCGGTGTACATATTTTCTGAGTGCGTCGACATCTTTGTACAGGAGAAACGCTCCGTTTTAGCTATTTATAGTCGGTGTAATTTTGATAGCGAATTTTTTTTTTGCAGAAAGCAATAAACGATGACCGCGTTTTTTTCAGTTAATTTCGGTAAAATTCGATGTAAATGTAAATTCGCAATTGCTGACTGTAGTCGAAGCACGCAGCAGTTGGCCTTCCGCCATCTTGGCCACGGCCCGACCTCTTCCGGATTTGACCGTTCCGGCTTTTCTTCTTATTCTTCTTCCAGTTCTCAGGCCAAATACGGGTTTTATAAAGCCGTAATATGACTGTCAAGTCTCGTTTAATAATTGTAGTTTTTCCGCCGGGAACGATTTTTCGACAGCTAAAAGTCGATCGATTGGGGGGGGGGGCGGAAACCGAAGAATGGGCGCATCACGTACAACTGCGGTACACAGAAGAAGAAGGCTCGATATACGGGAATAAACTACTTGACGGCCGGGACGGGAAAAAAATCTTCAATTATTCAGCAGTTTCGTATAAGTATTTTCGATTTAAAGTTAAATTCCGGCGGGGATTAGTTGCAGCGGCGACCGCAAGATGGCGGCCCCCCTCTCCTGGAGTTCGTCACGGGAGTTCCGAGTCCTCAGTAGGAGTCGAACTTCCGTAGAGTTCACATCGCTGAGAGTTTTCCTTCGCGCGACTACTGAAGACTTCCCCAACATGTAGTGTCTTCTCGCCGTTTATACACTATTGTTGTGTCTGTGTTTCTGTGCCTGTGCCTTTCAGCCGTAACGACTTTTCATTTTAGAAAACCAAAAATATATACACGACAGTTTGACGAGAATGTGAAATTGGAGAAAAAAAATTTAATTATAGCGCTGTCCGAAAATAAGATAAGCCAAGCCTGCGGCAGGATGTCATCGTCAGCTGGCCTCGCGCTCGACGTCCAACGCAACTCGGCCGTTCTTCTGCTCCTCTTCCTCTTCTTCTTCTTCACCGCCTCTATCGGTAAGTGGAGTCTCAACTGTTCCGAAGAAGTCGACAGGGAAAGTATTGGATAACATTAAGTGTCAGCGGCGTGATTAATTGCCGCCGTTTCGGGGGTTCTGTCAGAGAAAATTTTCCCCGGAAATTCTTCACCGGAAGTCCTCCGAGTCCTACTACCACCAGTAACTCCTAAACACACCTAATCTTTGGTGTCCATTCTGGGCCTAACCAACCTCAATTGTTGTGTCGACCTCATTGTGCGGCCAAAAAACGACGATTTACGATGATATATGAAGTCGGAAACTCCGTCCGTCTCTCTCTCTCTCTGGAAGAATCGGCGTTAAAATCTCCGACGTCGTTCCGACCGCTACCGACGGTGGGGAAAAGTCCGAATCGCGGGACACGGAATATATGACTATAGTTTACGGCCGGTTGTTTATGGCCCGTCTCGGCCACACCCTCTCCATTATTATACTCTCTGGATATTCTACCACACCCCTTTCCCAACCCCCCCCCGCCGTTTATGATGAAAACTGGATAATTCCAGTGCCGCTATAATAAATAGGTAGAACTAGTGGAAGAGAACTTGGTCCGTTTCCGGGAACTTTCCAGATTTCGGGTAATTTTACTCAGGAGGAGGTGGAGGAGGAGGTGGAGGAGGAGGAGGAGGAGGAGGAGGGGGGGCCTCTGATAAGACCCTGATGATAACAGGTCGGTGGTAATTAATATTTAATTGCTCTACCGGACACGTGCTTCCACTAGTAAAACACAAGTTTAGATTAGTTTTACCATCTAAATTCACCTTCTTTTAGTCCAAAATACGCATTTTCGGGCCAACTTTGCGTCTAAAAATTCCATTTTTAGGCCAGAAAAACGCATTTTCGGCCGAATTTTGCCTCTGAACGTGCAATTTTTAGTCCAAAATACCCATTTTCGGGCCCATTTTGCGCCTAAAATGCAATTTTTAGTAAAAAAAAAAATTTTCGGGCCAATTGTGCGCCTAAAAATGTCATATTTCAGCCTAAAAACCACATTTTGGGTTAATTTTGCGCCTAAAAATGCCATTTTTGGGCCTAAAAACCGCATTTTGGATTCATTTTGCGTCTAAAAATACAATTTTTAGGCCTAAAAACCGCATTTTGGGTTATTTTTGCGTCTAAAAATACAATTTTTAGGCCTAAATACGCATTTTGGGTTAATTTTGCGTCTAAAAATGCCATTTTTGGGCCTAAAAACCGCATTTTCGGGCCAATTTTGCCTCTGAACATGCGATTTTTAGTCCAAAACAAACGCATTTTCGACCAATTTTTCGTCTATAAATGCCATTTTTGGGCCCAAAAACCGCATTATCGGGCCAATTTTGCCAATTTCTGTCGGGGAAGAGGAGCTCTCGGGAATGTCAATAGATGTCATTTCATTCGATATCGTACTATATCGTATTATGTATTATCGAGCCGTTAACCGGTATCCGGAGTCGACCGATGAATGTGAAAGCTTTTTTTCTATATTATTTCGTGTCGCGGATAAATTATTAAAATATTATATTCGGTCATTTTTGACAGCGCCCTATAACTGGACGCCGGCAGTCTTCGAGTTGAAGACTGAAATTTGCCGTTTAAATTACAAATTTTTAATAATGCCTCGAAAATTTAGGCTTTCCATTATAGTGTTTTTACTGTTTTACCAACCGATTGACTGTTGGGTCGGGCTCCAGTCGGACCCCTAAGAGGCCGGGGGGTCGTTCACCCTCCTTTCTCTCCCTTTATCCCTCCCTCCATCCCTCCATCCCTCCCAAGATGCAATATGCATTTTTAGTGGGGCACATTTCCATGAATCGTAACAATTATTCGGTCGGCAACTAAGCAATTGCGGATTTGACAAGTGGTGCGTTGTACGTAATTTTTAAGTCTTCGGCACAGATAATAAAGCCGTAGACGGTTTCGAATAAGATTAATTCGGCTTCTCCTCAATGTCCCGGTGTCGAACTATGACCTTTATTCGGGGGGGTCGTCGTCGACCTCCTCCACCGCCGGACGTCCTCCGGAGGCGCAAGAGCGCAGAAGACGAAGACGTCTTCTGACGGAAAATCCCCCCCCCCGAGACGGAATTTCGCCAACCGGCACGTTCTTTATCGCTTTCAAGGCAATTGCTGGAAGTAGAGGAAAGTTCAGTTGGAATCTGTTGCCCGGTGTAGTCACCGAACATATACATCGGCTAAGAGGAGGGCCGTCGCCCCCTGGATATTGTAACATGAAGTTAGAAATGTGGTGAGCGGGATGGATGTGGATGTGGATGTGGAACTGGTGGTGGTGGCGGTGGAGAGAGGTCACCCGCCATACTGTTCAACTTTCACTACTAGCACAGCACTTCCCTCTTATCTTATTCCACCTACCTAACAGACAGACAGAATGCACCTTGCATTCACAGCGTACATCCACTCAGCTTTCAACTTTACTTCATGGGGCAAGTGTACCTCAGTTTGGGACACTTGTAGGCCGAATATGGGGCAAATCGGGGAACATTTTTGAAAAAATGAAATTTTCGTTTTCCGACCTGCCGTTTATGGGGCAAGTGTACCTCACTTAGGTACACTTGTGGACCGAATATGAGACAAATCGGGGAACATTTTTGAAAAAATGAAATTTTCGATTTTCGACCCGCCCTTTATGGGGCAAGTGTACCTCACTTAGGTACACTTGTGGACCGAATATGAGACAAATCTGGGAACATTTTTGAAAAAATGAAATTTTCGTTTTCCGACCCGCCGTTTATGGGGCAAGTGTACCTCACTTAGGTACACTTGTGGACCGAATATGAGACAAATCGGGGAACATTTTTGAAAAAATGAAATTTTCGATTTTCGACCCGCCGTTTATGGGGCAAGTGTACCTCACTTAGGTACACTTGTGGACTGAATATGAGACAAATCGGGGAACATTTTTGAAAAAATGAAATTTTCGATTTTCGACCCGCCGTTTATGGGGCAAGTGTACCTCACTTAGGTACACTTGTGGACCCAATATGAGAAAAATCGGAACATTTTTGAAAAAATGAAATTTTCGATTTTCGACCCGCCGTTTATGGGGCAAGTGTACCTCACTTAGGTACACTTGTGGACCGAATATGAGAAAAATCTGGGAACATTTTTGAAAAAATGAAATTTTCGATTTTCGACCTGCCCTTTATGGGGCAAGTGTACCTCACTTAGGTACACTTGTGGACTGAATATGAGACAAATCGGGGAACATTTTTGAAAAAATGAAATTTTCGATTTTCGACCCGCCCTTTATGGGGCAAGTGTACCTCACTTAGGTACACTTGTGGACCGAATATGAGACAAATCGGGGAACATTTTTGAAAAAATGAAATTTTCGATTTTCGACCTGCCCTTTATGGGGCAAGTGTACCTCACTTAGGTACACTTGTGGACCGAATATGAGACAAATCGGGGAACAAATTTTCGATTTTCGACCCGCCCTTTATGGGGCAAGTGTACCTCACTTAGGTACACTTGTGGACCGAATATGAGACAAATCGGGGAACATTTTTGAAAAATGAAATTTTCGATTTTCGACCCGCCTTTATGGGGCAAGTGTACCTCACTTAGGTACACTTGTGGACCGAATATGAGACAAATCGGGGAACATTTTGAAAAATGAAATTTTCGATTTTCGACCCGCCCTTTATGGGGCAAGTGTACCTCACTTAGGTACACTTGTGGACCGAATATGAGACAAATCGGGGAACATTTTTGAAAAAATGAAATTTTCGATTTTCGACCCGCCCTTTATGGGGCAAGTGTACCTCACTTAGGTACACTTGTGGACCGAATATGAGACAAATCGGGGAACATTTTTAAAAAAATGAAATTTTCGATTTTCGACCCGCCCTTTATGGGGCAAGTGTACCTCACTTAGGTACACTTGTGGACCGAATATGAGACAAATCGGGGAACATTTTTGAAAAAATGAAATTTTCGATTTTCGACCTGCCGTTTATGGGGCAAGTGTACCTCACTTAGGTACACTTGTGGACCGAATATGAGACAAATCGGGGAACATTTTTGAAAAAATGAAATTTTCGATTTTCGACCTGCCCTTTATGGGGCAAGTGTACCTCACTTAGGTACACTTGTGGGCCGAATATGAGAAAAATCTGGGAACATTTTTGAAAAAAAAATTTTCGATTTTCGACCTGCCGTTTATGGGGCAAGTGTACCTCACTTAGGTACACTTGTGGACCGAATATGAGACAAATCGGGGAACATTTTTGAAAAAATGAAATTTTCGATTTTCGACCCGCCCTTTATGGGGCAAGTGTACCTCACTTAGGTACACTTGTGGACCGAATATGAGACAAATCGGGGAACATTTTTGAAAAAATGAAATTTTCGATTTTCGACCCGCCCTTTATGGGGCAAGTGTACCTCACTTAGGTACACTTGTGGACCGAATATGAGACAAATCGGGGAACATTTTTGAAAAAATGAAATTTTCGATTTTCGACCCTGCCCTTAAAGGGGCAGTGTACCTCACTTAGGTACACTTGTGGACCGAATATGAGACAAATCGGGGAACATTTTTGAAAAAATGAAATTTTCGATTTTCGACCCGCCCTTTATGGGGCAAGTGTACCTCACTTAGGTACACTTGTGGACCGAATATGAGACAAATCGGGGAACATTTTTGAAAAAATGAAATTTTCGATTTTCGACCTGCCCTTTATAGGGCAAGTGTACCTCACTTAGGTACACTTGTGGACCGAATATGAGACAAATCGGGGAACATTTTTGAAAAAATGAAATTTTCGATTTTCGACCTGCCCTTTATAGGGCAAGTGTACCTCACTTAGGTACACTTGTGGACCGAATATGAGACAAATCGGGGAACATTTTTGAAAAAATGAAATTTTCGATTTTCGACCCGCCCTTTATGGGGCAAGTGTACCTCACTTAGGTACACTTGTGGACCGAATATGAGACAAATCGGGGAACATTTTTGAAAAAATGAAATTTTCGATTTTCGACCTGCCCTTTATAGGGCAAGTGTACCTCACTTAGGTACACTTGTGGACCGAATATGAGACAAATCGGGGAACATTTTTGAAAAAATGAAATTTTCGATTTCGACCCGCTCCTTATAGGGCAAGGTACCCTCACTTAGGTACACTTGTGGACCGAATATGAGACAAATCGGGGAACATTTTTGAAAAATGAAATTTTCGATTTTCGACCTAGATTTTATAGGGCAAGTGTACCTCACTTAGGTACACTTGTGGACCGAATATGAGAAAAATCGGGGAACATTTTTGAAAAAATGAAATTTTCGATTTTCGACCTGCCGTTTATGGGGCAAGTGTACCTCACTTAGGTACACTTGTGGACCGAATATGAGACAAATCGGGGAACATTTTTGAAAAAATGAAATTTTCGTTTTCCGACCCGCCGTTTATAGGGCAAGTGTACCTCACTTAGGTACACTTGTGGACCGAATATGAGACAAATCGGGGAACATTTTTGAAAAAATGAAATTTTCGATTTTCGACCTGCCCTTTATAGGGCAAGTGTACCTCACTTAGGTACACTTGTGGACCGAATATGAGACAAATCGGGGAACATTTTTGAAAAAATGAAATTTTCGTTTTTCGACCCGCCGTTTATGGGGCAAGTGTACCTCACTTAGGTACACTTGTGGACCGAATATGAGACAAATCGGGGAACATTTTTGAAAAAATGAAATTTTCGATTTTCGACCTGCCCTTTATAGGGCAAGTGTACCTCACTTAGGTACACTTGTGGACCGAATATGAGACAAATCGGGGAACATTTTTGAAAAAATGAAATTTTCGATTTTCGACCTGCCCTTTATAGGGCAAGTGTACCTCACTTAGGTACACTTGTGGACCGAATATGAGACAAATCGGGGAACATTTTTGAAAAAATGAAATTTTCGATTTTCGACCTGCCCTTTATAGGGCAAGTGTACCTCACTTAGGTACACTTGTGGACCGAATATGAGACAAATCGGGGAACATTTTTGAAAAAATGAAATTTTCGATTTTCGACCTGCCCTTTATAGGGCAAGTGTACCTCACTTAGGTACACTTGTGGACCGAATATGAGACAAATCGGGGAACATTTTTGAAAAATGAAATTTTCGATTTTCGACCTGCCCTTTATAGGGCAAGTGTACCTCACTTAGGTACACTTGTGGACCGAATATGAGACAAATCGGGGAACATTTTTGAAAAAATGAAATTTTCGATTTTCGACCTGCCCTTTATAGGGCAAGTGTACCTCACTTAGGTACACTTGTGGACCGAATATGAGACAAATCGGGGAACATTTTTGAAAAATGAAATTTTCGATTTTCGACCTGCCCTTTATAGGGCAAGTGTACCTCACTTAGGTACACTTGTGGACCGAATATGAGACAAATCGGGGAACATTTTTGAAAAAATGAAATTTTCGATTTTCGACCTGCCCTTTATAGGGCAAGTGTACCTCACTTAGGTACACTTGTGGACCGAATATGAGACAAATCGGGGAACATTTTTGAAAAAATGAAATTTTCGATTTTCGACCTGCCCTTTATAGGGCAAGTGTACCTCACTTAGGTACACTTGTGGACCGAATATGAGACAAATCGGGGAACATTTTTGAAAAAATGAAATTTTCGATTTTCGACCTGCCCTTTATAGGGCAAGTGTACCTCACTTAGGTACACTTGTGGACCGAATATGAGACAAATCGGGGAACATTTTTGAAAAAATGAAATTTCATTAAATAATGAGATTAGTTTTGTACGTGCTCTGTGTATGGGATGTTGTAGCTAGTGGCGTGTTGTTGTGCGGTGAGCAAGTGTTGTTTATACAACTGTATTAAACAACGCAGCTACAACAAACAATTGGCTCGCATCAATAACTGCGCCTTACCCTTATCTTACCTTTACCTTATCTTACCTTTACCTTATCTTACCTTTGTATAGCCAAGTCGTGTTTCTGCATAGCACAGCCGCTAAACTACAGTGCGCTTTTACCCACCGACTTTATAGCAATTTTGAGCCCGAGTTTTTATCAGTTTTTACTCTATTTAAGCGTTTTCTGATGTGTAAACCATTTTTAGCGTTTTTTATTAGCATTTTGGACACTGTTTTCCATTTTTTGCTCTTCAAATTAAGTTTTTTACGCTTTTTTTATTCGGGTTTTGTGATGTTTAAACCATTGTTCGTGTTTTTTTATATAGCATTTTGGACACTGTTTTCCATTTTTTGCTCTTCAAATTAAGTTTTTTACGCTTTTTTTATTCGGGTTTTGTGATGTTTAAACCATTGTTCGTGTTTTTTTATATAGTTTTGGACACTATTTTCGCATTTTTCGCTCTTGAAATCCAGTTTTTTACGCTTTTCTTTCGGGTTTTTTGATCCATTTTCGGACACCGTTCGGGGAGCCGTTGTTTTTGCGTTTCTGTCGCCTTTGAAACAATTCAAAGGCGGGCAATTTGCCGCCCCCTCAGTTTATTGTCTGTAAATAGTGTTGTTGTTGGTAAATTTGTGTGTCCTCCCTGTCGCCTGTTTTGGAGGTCTCTCGGTCTCTGGTGGCGGCTGTGGCCATTGTCTGTGTCTGTGTGTGGCGGATGGTCGCGGCTATTAATAATAATAACGCGGTTCGCCACGGCTAACACCCTCCCCCCCCCCCATTGTATTTTGCCCCTTCAAGGACGGGCTTTAATTGTGCCGATAGAAGACGGAGGAGGAGGAGGAGGAGGAGGAAGGAGGAGATTCCTTTGTTTCCTTTTTATCCTTATTTTCGTCCTTCCCACTGATGCTGATGATGATGCGGCCCACACACACACACGCGCGCACACCTGTAGAATAAAACACCACCTGAGGAGGAAACTGAAATGACTACCTACCTACTTATACCTTATATTACAGAATATATATATATCGGTAACTTCTGGGCAAAAATGACGTTCCTTTTCGGACCTTTTGACTCTTGGGGGGGATTTTGAAACCTCCGTCCGCTGTTCTCGTCTCCTCGGACCTTCGAAACCCCGTTTTGACGGACTCGGATTTTCGTGTTTTGGTTAGAGTTTTGGACGCTGTTCTTTGCCGTTTCGGACCTTAAAAAATCCTCGTTTTCGACTCCATTTTCTCGTTTCTGAACGTTTGAAGCTGGTGTTATCTCTGTTATCGCCTTCGATCCTTCCACTCTTCTTTTAATTCTTTTTTCTCCGTAACCCTTCCATTTCTACGACAGATAGAGAGTTGGTTTTTTCGCACACCGAACGCGTTTTTTAGATCCTCTGTATAGCCAAGTCATGTTTCTGCATAGCACAGCCGCTAAACTACAGTGCCCTTTTACCCACCGACTTTATAGCAATTTTGAGCCCGAGTTTTTACGCTATTTTCGCGTTTTCTGATGTTTAAACCATTTTTGGCGTTTTTGTGTACCATTATGGACACTATTTTCGCAATTTTTTGCTGTCGAAATCCAGTTTTTTACGCATTTCATTCACGTTTTTTGATACCATTTTGGACACTATTTTCGTAGTCCTCTTAGAGCTCACCAAATGACGTGTCCTTTTCGCGTTTTTTTTAGATCCAAAAAGTATGGGCGTTCTCAGTGTTATGTCCACAGTAGAAAGTCCTCGGGGGTTTTTTTAATATGTAAAATTTCCCGGACTCTCGCGATAATATTGTATAAAAAAATTCGCGTTTAATGCATTTATAATATAAATATAGTATAAGGCCAATAGGGCGGAACGCATGCAGTTATGATCTTTGTGTCGGCAGTAGTCGTTAAATTTAAACCGAGAGAGCGCACACTCCAGCACTTTCTCCAGCTGGAAAGTCCGCTCAAAAAATGGCCGTAAAAAGAGAATTAAAGCAATAACGAGTTGTGCGCTCACTTTCAAAGACGACGGAGTCGGCGGTCGGAAAAACCCGTGAAAATACACGGCCGATTTGAAATTTCGAAAATTGGAATTTTGTTTTTGTCCAACCTCGTGAAAATAACGCTATACCCACCTTACTTATCGAATAAATCGCCTCAATCTGAAATGGATTCTGTTGTTTCCCTTTCGGTTGTTAGATCTATTTTCTAAATATGTTTCGAATCTGTCTGTTTCGGTGGTGTGCGATTGCACTAAGCGCCGTTTGCAACGAGATCGATATTCGGTTATAATTAATTAATAAATCGTAAAAGCGTAACCCGATTTCTCCTCTTCTTTTTTTTCTCCTCTTGTACATGAGTGAAATCGAAGACTGTTAATTGAATGTGGTACTCGGCGAGTCGTGAAAACGCTTTTCGAAAGGACGGCGGAATTCCCTTTTCAAATTCGGATTTTACGCCAATCGAACTTAACCAATTCTGGAATATTATATTTTATTCCCGGTTCCCGATTGTAGCGTCTCGGCCCGTCAAAAAGAAAAACTGGAGGACGCTGTTGAAGGTGTTTTAAGATTTTTTCCCCCTCTACGTTTTTCGCGTTTTTGGACACTATTTTCGCATTTTTCCCTCTTGAAATCCAGTTTATTAAGTTTTTTCGCGTTTTGTGATGTTTAAACCAGTTTTCCGCATTTTTTTATACAGTTTTAGACACTATTTTCGCTGTTGAAATCCAGTTTTTTACGCTATTCTCGCGTTTTGTGATGTTTAAACCGTTTTTCGCGTTTTTTGATACAGTTTTGGACACTATTTTCGCGTTTTTCGCTATTGAAATCCATTTTTTACGCTATTTTCGCGTTTTTGATACAGTTTTGGACCCTATTTTCGCTCTTGAAATCCAGTTTTTAAAGCTTTTTTTCGAGTTTTTTGATGTTTAAACCATTTTTCGCGTTTTTTGATACAGTTTTGGACACTATTTTCGCGTTTTTCGCTATTGAAATCCATTTTTTACGCTATTTTCGCGTTTTTTGATACAGTTTTGGACCCTATTTTCGCTCTTGAAATCCAGTTTTTTAAGCTTTTCATTCACATTTTGTGATGTTTAAACCATTTTTGGCGTTTTTTTTATACAGTTTTGGACACTATTTTCGCATTTTTCGCCCCTGTAATCCAGTTTTTTACGCTTTTAATTCACGTTTTGTGATGTTTAAACCATTTTTGGCGTTTTTTGATACAGTTTTGGACCCTATTTTCGCATTTTTCGCTCTTGAAATCCAGTCTTTTAAGCTTTTTTTTCGCGTTTTGTGATGTTTAAACCGTATTTAGCGTGAAAGAACGTCGTTGTTGTTGTTGTGGTGTACAATAAAATATAAGTGGTGTTGGTTTCCCCTTTTGTTGTTTTCTTTATTTCCCTTCTCCCAGGCGATGTTCTCGCCGATGTCCTCGTACCGCCGGTCCCACGGTCTCCTCCGCGGACCTAAAGAGGTCCGGACCGACGGAGAGGAGATAAATTGATGGTGAGAAGGATTTTTTTTTAATTGATTCTCCTCCTCGGCTACCGCTCGTGAGAAGACAAAGTGTTTTATTCCCAACCATTGTCATTTCCGCGAAGGACAACCGACGGCTGAAGGACCTCGTATTTCCGGTACAATATTATATTGAAAGAGAACTGTTTTTCGACGTTTTAAAGGTACAACTCGTGTATTTGATAGCCGTGGACGCGTGTCCATCTTATCGGCCGATTGCGTCACGTCCCCCAAGCTCCACTAAGTGCCAAGTTCTTAAGCCCCACACTAAATCCAGCTGTAGGCGAGCACAACTTACTCTACAAGTTCCGAGAGGGAGTTTTTTTTTTTTTTGGCAATCGAATATCCAAACTCCGTTTCAAACTGTCCTTAGGTCGGTACCGGGTTCGCGAAATTCCAAGGGCTCCGGAGGACGTTATTGCGCCATAGTTCGACACAAAGGACATTGCAGAGAAGCCGACTGTATCTCTTATCTACGGCTTATCTGTGCACAAAGATGTTGTGGCGTACTTGAAAAAATATGTGTACAACGCCACTTGTGTGCCGGGGTGAAATCCGCAATTATTTAGTTGCCGACCCGATATCCAACAATATAGTGTCGGATATTTGAATTTGTTGAAAACATATAACAGTTGTTGTGACTGTGACTGTGACTGTGACTGTGACTGTTCACGGCAGAGGGAAACGAGGAAACGTTATCGAGCTCGGACAATCCGTCCGTCTACCGGGAACGGGGATTGTTCTCTCAAACATTTACGCCACAACAACAACAACAACAACAACGACGACGACGACGACCAGAGGACACAATACAATAGCGCCAGCCGGCACCATTTCCGCGTTTTACGTACAGTCGGCCCCGACAAAATTATCCTGCCTACTTCCATCTTCTTTATCGAAGCTCCCAATATACAAAAGACGACATTTTCTTTTCCGGGGATTGTGGGGGGGGGGATTGTCGGGGAGAAAATTGTAGTAATTGTAGTAAATCGGCGAAAGGAAACTAACTTTCGCCTCGCCGTTAGCGCGCCCCCCTAACGCGCAGATTTTTTGGACAAAAACCGGCCAAAAAAAAATCAATTTTTTTATGTAAAAAAAAACAACACACTTTAGAACATTGTGTCGATAAAAAAATACGAAATTAATAGAAATATCTATTATTAATTTTGTAGAAAAGAGCCGAATATTGCGACGTGACGCGAGAGAGAGAGAGAGAGTGAGTGATTTCCGGTATGACGGCACTTTCCATTTCCGGCCATTGCTAGTAGCGCACATCACAAACCTCACAGTTGTACACAACAGAATATATCGGGTCGGCAACTAAGCAATTGCGGATTTCACCCCGGCACAAGTGGCGTTGTACCAATATTATCAAGTGCGCCACAACATCTTTGTGCACAGATAAGCCGTAGATAAGAGATACATTCGGCCTCTCTGCAATGTCCTTTGTGTCGAACTATGGCGATCCGAATCACAATAACGGCCTTTATTCGGGTGGTCATCGTCGACCTCCTCCACCGGACGTCCTCCGGAGCGCTCCTCGTCTTTCAACCGAAAAATCCCCCCCGACACTTTTCCGTTCTTTTAAAACGCTTCCCAACCGTACAGAGCGTACAAAGATGTACTGACGTACTTAAAAATATGCAGGACGCCACTTGTCGCGCAACCCCGTTTTACAATAGTTGTACTGACCACAGCCACCGTTCTATAGATTGAAGTTAAACATATTTTCCGGTTACTGGCTTTGTTGTTGTTGTTGTTGTTGAACACCGGCTGGAAGGGAACAGCGTAACGACGGGTAGGGGAAATCTCACGAATCTCTCCGATGACGAAATGTTCATCATCGCCGCCGATCGCGTCATCAATCGTCTTATAATATAAACGGCTCTCCAGGAATTATCCATACCGGTTCTATTACCGGGAAACCCCCCTCTTTAGGCCAAAAGATTAGAAGGAAAAAGCGAAACCGAGAGATAATTTGTGGGGAGGATGCGATCTGATGATGTGGTCTCCTCTACCGGGAAATTTTTTTCAGTTTTTTATTCGTTTTTCCGTTTTTTTGTTGGGACGGGCCCCGTTCGATATTTCGACGACGATTCGGCGATTGTACAACTCGGTATTGTACAACTCGGGCCCCAATTTGAGACAGAATTCGGACCGACAGAAACTACCACCACCGGAAATGCTACCGACAATGGCTGGAGTCCCGGTGACTGACCCAGCGAAATTACACTGTCGGATGGAGAGCGCTATTTTCCAGCAAAGTATTTTCCTGGAGAAGTATTCGTCCCACGAGGCGTTGAGGAAAACTCCTGTACCGTTTAGATGATTTTGAAAAATCGAAAATTAAAAGGAAAGTCGAATTCACGACTTCCTCAGTATCCCACTTTCGTACTCTTCTTCTACCTTCAAATTCGTCTCGGTGGCGATAATCTTCTTCAACAAGAAATTGTTGTCCTTTCTCGGTTTTTCTTCCCACAAACCACGAAATGGTCAGAGAGACGGCCTTCCTCTTCGACGTCGACCGTTGTATTTGTACGCTGTTAATAAAAAAAAAAGAAGAAAAAGAGAAAAATAAAATTGTTCCCCGGATCGTGATCACCGCATCACGAATATGACGAAACCCCGATGAGAGGAGGAGCTCCTCGTCGGGGTCACTTCTTCTTCCCGGTTAACGGTCATCCCGCAAAGCCGCTTCCCTTATTTATATTCCACCAATTTACATTGAAATACCGTTTTTACAATTATAACTGTTACCGTTGGGCGCCGACAATCAGCAAACCGATTTTTACCGGGGGTTGGGGGGGGGCCAAAACCGAAGAAGAAAAATTCTATCTGGTCGGCAACTAAGTAATTGCGGATCTCTGCACAACAAGTGGCGTTGTAAATATTTTTAAGTACATCGACATCTTTCGGCCTTTATTCGGGGTCATTTATCGACCCCCACCGGACGTCCTTCAACTCGTCTTTTAACGAAAAATCCGATCGGAATTTCGCCAACCACAAGTACAGACTGTTGTCAGGTCTGGTTTGGTAACGTATCAAAGAATCTTAATTCCGTGCACTAAGATGTTGACGTCCACTTGTTGGGGGTCGGAAATCCTCAATCACTCAGTTGCCGACCCGATATTACCCGGATACCTACGATTCGCAGGTACTCAGCGAAAGGTATACGGGAGTTTCTTTTTTGAAAATCCACCGGCCCGCCGCTCCTCCGTTCGTCTCCAGTCGGGAGTTCCAAGGACGGAACCCAATTATTGACTTGGTCTGGGAAAAAGGGAAAGTTGCTCCGATCTGCCGGTGGTTGAGTGGCGGCCGAGAGCGCGGATAGAAAGTTTTTTCTTTACCCCCGAAGCCGACACAGAGCACAGACGCGTCAACTCTGTGTACACAGTTTTCGACGAAAAAAAAAAAGGGTACTCATAAAAGTAAATAAGCCGTTGAGTGAATACGAGTACCGAAAAAACTGTAATTCGCGGCTAATTGGCGGAACGCTTTTAGTTTTTTTCCCCTTTCTTCGAAAACAGCAATCATTCGGCCCGTTGAATCTCCGGTATGCGGAGCGCTCGAAAACGCCTATAATTATATAATAAATCGATTAGATCGTAGTCGTGATGGCTTTTACAGTCGATAAGGACGAGAGTTAAATAGGCGTGCGGCGACCAAATCTTCACCGGCCGACAACTTCGAAATCGTACGATTCAATCAATGTCCGATCACAAATCGGGCATTGGTGCCACAGTGCCAGAGTGCCACAGCGGCAGAGTGCCAGAGTGCCACAGCGGCAGAGTGCCACAGTGCCAGAGTGCCAGTGAGTTGCCCTCCTCCCGAACAAGAAGAAATCCAACCCCGTCCGTACGATGTGCGGCTGTACGGATTGTGAAATTCAGAAATGTTAGTCCACAGTTTGGGGGTGGTGGGGGCGGGTGCGCCTTCTCCATTAGAAGTTCCCTTTCACCGAGTGTTCTCGGACCGGGTCGTCTCGGAACTTTCTTAAAGTTCATCCTGAAGCTCACGCCGCACGCGGACGGAGAGAGGAATATTATTGCTCCTCGACGTCGATTTCGCCAATTTTCGGAAGGGTTTTTGCCCTATCCTCGTTTGGGGGTTGGGGGTGTCGTCCACTTACGACGTTTCGTAACCCTCACACGGTTCCGAGGGGGTCAGTATCCGACCGATATCGTTGATCCTCTCGGGATTGATATATATAGTTATATGGCCAGCATAAGGCAGCATATCAGGGGGCAAGTTTTAAAAATCGAATAACTCGTATCGCCACGCCACTCTGTGTGGAGACTACTGAAGACGGGAAATAAATAGTGGGCCCCAATTTCAGAATCGAATTCAGTGTATATAGAGTAGGCCGGTCTAAAAGTGGTCGACACGTGCATAGCTGAGTGCAGCAGAAAGTGCAGCAGAGAGTGCAGCAGAGTGTTGGCAGGACGGAAACGAACGTCACCGACCGACCGCGGTCGGTTCTATTTACACACTCGACGACTTTTTTCTCCTCCAACTCTTTCAGCCGGCTGTCGGGCGCAAAAAATACAGCCCGTCTCCCGAACTGAGAGATTACACACTTTTTTACCCGTAAAGAAAACTTGAAAAATCAAAAATAAAAAAAGGATTTGTTGACGTCTAATTGTCGTGAGGAGTGGCGGAGTTGGAGTTCCAGCCACTCGGCGGAAGCTAAGAACAAGATCCGAGCGAGAAGACCTCGGAAAAGAAAGTTTCGCCGTGTCCAGTTTTGAAATGAGGCCACCACATCACACTCCTCTCCGTCCAATCACTCACCCATTATATATATATATATATATATATATATATATATATATATATATATATATATATATATATGTGTGTGTGTGTGTGTGTGTGTGTGTGTGTGTGTATAATCGTTTGCCGTCTTCAGTAGTCTCCGTATTGAGCACTCAGCAGGGGTCGCGATTCAGATAACCCAACTGTACTATTCACGTAGATGGGTCTACTGGGCCCTCAACTGTGGGCCATTGAGGATAATTACGAGGTAATTGCGTTTAGTCGTTAGGGGGCGGCGGCGGCGGCGGTTGGACAATCCGCCAAGAGAAGGATTTTCCATAGTTTCGGACGAAAGTTATTTGGTTGCCGGCCCGATACCACCCTGACCACTATCAGTTTTCTCCGTTCGGTGTTCATCGACTCCAGGCAGTGGATGTACCCGGTTGTGGCGATTTGACGAAAATGGCCTGCAGCCGTTCGGACGGATCTGACCGTGCTGTGATACGCCGCCTTTATTTATGTGCTGGTGGCCGCCCTTCTCTCTCTGTTCGCCTTCCTGAATGGCCGATGAGAGGACGAGACGTGACCGACATACGGTAGATGGGCCCTCCCTCCCTCCCTCCTCTCTCTCTCTCTTCCTCACCTCTAGGCCAGGCCTATTTATAGGCCTTCCTACTGGTTTCAGTTCGGTGCGGAGAGCTTTTGAAGCCCGTCTGACGGTCTGCGGTTTCCCTCCGATTATCGTCACCGACCTCCTCCTCCCTCCCCCCCTAACCCACCGTAAGAGTCTCCCACCAGCCCCGCGTCCTATTTTCAGTCCTCTACCTCCCAAACATTCCTCAGCCTGAGAGTTTTCTGTCCGCCCGTCCGTCCACCTCCAGGTATTCATTTAATTGAAGTTACGCAGGACTCAAATACCGACCTAACGTCCGGGACCGACGAAGAAAACTGTCCCGGGCAGGCCCTCCTCTTCTAAAGCGAGATATCGGCAGAATATTGATACACGGTAAAAACGTTGTACCGGTAAAATAGCGCCGATGAGCGGCGCCAAAACCCATAATTAAGGGCAGGATTTTCTCTAAGAAGCGGTGATCTCAACTGTTTTCAAGAAACTTGGCTACAGGCCGGCACCAGCGCACGCCGCTCGCTGTCATTTAGGTTTCATTTATCTTCATTTTTGTCGTTTCCTGTTCAATATTGATGTTACTCGCCTTGATTCGGTCCGATTTTGGCCCATTTGGGTCGATTTAGGTTCAATTTGTATCAATTTTTGTCGATTTCTGTCCATTTTTGGTGTGATTTACGTTGAATCGATTCAATTTTGATCGATTCAGGTTTGATTTGTGTTGATATTTGTCGATTTCTGTCCATTTTTGGTGTGATTTCCGTTGACTCGATTCGATTTCTGTTCGATTTTTGTACAATTCGCGTTGAATTTGGCGGACGTTTGTCAGGTCCGTCAGTTTAATAAGTTGAGTCGGATCCGAATCGCCCCAAATAGAGCCTGTGTAGAAAGACTCGTGTGAAAGTATAGAAATCGTTACAAAAAAAAAGGCGCTACTGAGATTTACCTTTGGCTCTATCTATGGTGATATAATTTAAAAAATTTCTGTCGGCCAACGAAATAGAACCTGAGAAAAATTATGCCGGGCGAGGTGTTTCAACTTCGTGGAAAAGTTTCCGTCAACAGCTCTTGTGGCGGTGGGGAAACTGGGACACGGAGAGAGAGACAAAGCGGCTGGGAAAATCCTGAAGACAATGGCCGATTGAAGTTTCGCCCGAGAACAGTAAAACCGAACAGCCGCGGCCGGCAATTAAACTCGACAATCGTTAAGTGGACAAACTGTTAGTTTCGACCTGGAAACTGCTAATTCTCGAACGAATGGGACTACGGTGGGCCATTTTTCGAAGGATTAGGGATTGCGAGGATTGGAGTCTCTAAGAGTTCAACTGCTCTGTGGTGGAGACCCCGAATAGAGGTTTAAGTAGGCGTTTGTGAAGTAATAATTTTGGGTCTGTAGTCGAGGAGTAGCTTAGTAGTAATCTGTAGGGTTCCGTGTGTCACTCAGAGTAGTCCCGTGTACCGCCCACTGGATTTTCAACAGGAAGTTGGGACCCGATTCGGGAAACGGGAGGAAAAGTCGCTCTTCTAAGGGTAAAAGTAACGAACTTAATCCTCCATTTCCTGGACCGGCTTTATACGGGGAGGTGTTTTGCTGGGAATCCGATGCTGACGATGAGCCCAATGTTTTGTGCCAGTTTTTCTTTCATTTCTTTTTGCATCTATCGACCTCTACGGGTCATATATATATATATATATATATATATATATATATATATATATATATATATATATATATATATAAGAATAGGGAGGGAAAGTGATGATAGTGATAGAGGGATAGTGTCTGGCGGCTATATATATATATATATATATATATATATATATATATATATAGGTGGCCTGGTCACGTGTCCGGTCCGCGTGGGGCCTCCAGCCTTCAGTCGCCAATCCCCCTTTCCAACTATTTACAACTTCGCTTCTATTGAATTCACGACTCAAATACAACTTTTAACCGAGAGCATTCCGCTACCTTCAAACAGAATTCAATTTATTAGTTTTCGCAAAAATAATTTAATTTTTTTTATATTTCAACATTTTTCCTTTATTGTGGCAAGTGTATCTCAGATTGGGACCACTGTTGACCACGAATATGGGACAGATCGAGGACAATTTTCGAAAAAACTAAATTTTCGATTTTTCAAATTTCCTTTATTGGGCAAGTGTATATCACTTTGGGACCACTGTGGACGGAATACGGAACGAATCGGGGAAACTTTTCGGAAAAACTGAATTTTCGATTTTTCAGGTTTCCTTCATAGGGCAAGTGTATCTCACTTTGGGACCACTGTTGACCGATTATGGGACAAATCGAGGACAATTTTCGGAAAAACTAAATTTTCGATTTTTCAAGTTTCCTTCATAGGGCAAGTGTCTCTCACTTTGGGACCACTGTTGACCGAGTTTGAGAGGAATGGGGGAAATTTTTTTGAAAATTTCAAGTATTTTCAATTCCAAGAAGCCAATAAAGTCTTTTTCTGTTTCCACTTTCTTCAACTGAGCCTAGTGGAGATTAGAGCGTTTCTGAGAATAGGGAGTTTAGTTGGCCAGTTTAGTTTTTTCAATATGCTCGATTTCCCCAATATTTTTTAATTTTCTATCCGGGCTTATTTCAGTAGTTGCAGTGTTTGGCCGATGCAGCCCGTACCCGTACAGGTACGGCCGTGTTCGTATTTCAGATTCAGTAACTAGTCAGGAGATATAAGATAGTAGTGTTTGAATAGAGAAAGAAAATCTATTGTCTTCCCTCGGAGTCGGTTGGTGAAAACTCTGTTATAAAACTCGGTTAAAACTGGGTTATATTGTTATCCTTTGGAATAGGTCGTGGAGAGAGAGAGAGAGAGAGAGAGAGAGAGAGAGAGAGAGAGAGAGAGAGGGAGCCATTGAGAGGAGCCATTCATTGTGGCCGTTAATTGGAGCAAAACTGCAGTTTAGTCAGTGTGGTCGTCGACTCTGCTGCTGATGACCCAGTGGTCCACTTTCTTAACGTCCTCCCAGCGTCCTGCCCCCCCCTCTCTCTCTCTCTCTCTCCTCTAAACCCTCTTCTCTTCTCCCCCATTCATTTATTTTACCCTCTTCTGTTGGCTCGACCCTAAATTAGTCTGTGTGAAACGAGTGAAAAATGCAAAATTCTTCGAGGAGAAGATGAAAAACCTTTGAAACGTACCGTGGTTTGAAGGCGGCTCGCGTGCGCCCCCAATTGACGAGGTTTCAATATGTAAACACTTTCCCCGTTAATTAAAAAAAAAAATGCTCAAATTATACCAGAGAAAAAAGGTATACCCAAGAACGGCCGGGAGACGAGAACCGCGTTGGACTGAATTGCGAAAAGACAATGTATTATTGGAGAAGTTATTTTAAGTTATACTTGTTCGAAATTATATTCGGCGACAGTTAGAAAAGTGTACTTATCGGGCGGCCATTTCAGGGATTTTAACGTTCAAGAACAAGACGAAATGTGACCGGCGGGGATTTTTTGGAATCGACGACCATAGTTTTAAAAAACGGTTGTAAATCAATAATTTGTTCCCGAGTTCGGGGAAAAGCGCAGGGGATGAATGAACGGATGAATGAATGAGTGGATGAACGCATCCAGTGTGAATGGAGGACGACGGCCGTATCAAAAGGCGGGCGGGTTTCGTCTCGTTAATTTTAAATTATCGTTCACTAGAAATTATCGGCCGTTAAACATTAAAAATAGCGGTTATCGGAGCGTGTATTTACAGCCGCCGAGACCAACTTTAAAATTACCATTTGCGGGATAAATTATTTATTAATAGATTCGGTCGGCCTCGAATTTGTTTAGAACGGTGGCCCGAGCGTGAACAACTATTTTAATAGCTAATGCAATAAGAAAAGTTTATATTAACGAGGATCGGGCCCCGTTTTAATCACTTTGATTTCACTCGGTTTTCCTCTCTCTTTGGGGAAATGCGGGGTGATGAAACTCGGGAGAAAATTCGCGTAAATTGAAAAATCGAAAATTTTTCAACAATTTTCCCCCAATTCGTCCCATCCCGCATATACTGGCGGAAGAAAAAGGCAAAGGTTACTCTAATTTCGATCGAATCAGAGCAAAGTTTTGAAAAAAATAAATTTTCGATTTTTCAAGTTTCTTTTATGGGGGCAAGTGTATCTCACTTTGGGACCACTGTTGACCGAGTATGGGACAAATGGGAGGAAATTTTTGAAAAACAAAATTTTCGATTTTTCAAGGTTCCTTTATAGGGCAAGTGTATCTCACTTTGGGAACACTGTCGACGGAATCTGGGACGAATCGGGGACAATTTTCGAAAAAAGAAAATTTTCGAATTTTCAACCTTCCTTTATAGGGCAAGTGTATCTCACTTTGGGACCACTGAGGACGGAATATGGGACGAATCGGGGACAATTTTCGAAAAAAGAAAATTTTCGAATTTTCAACCTTCCTTTATAGGGCAAGTCGCGAAGCCGCGATTGATGAGAGTAATTTGAAATTCGTCCGTTGACCGACCGATTCACCGGAGGTCACTGTCCATTCGGCGATTCGTTCACTCTGTGGCACCAACAGTAGAATACGATCCCCACCTTTATTTCTTCGTCCTATCCCTTTTTCTAGCGATAAATACGTAATTTTTCATTAAATATACGTAGCCCGTTGTTTCCCGACACATATTGCGATGTTGACTGACGCCATCGTCGAGAGGGAAAAAAGAAATGCGTAGATAATTCAAATGGGCAATTTACCGTGTTTTATACTATAAAACGTCTTCAGGGTCGTCCTCGCTTCGTTTCTTCCTCTAAATTAATCGGTCTTTCCATTTTTTTTTCTATACAGGTTATTCCGGGAAACCCCCTGTTCGAGTAAAACAGTAAATACGTCGAAACGATTTTAGAATTCTTAGAACACCTAAAAACGAAGAATGGGCTCTGAAACTGGGTATTAAACAAATAGGAGTTTTACATAAGAGGGCTATAAGTAAGCTCCCTTCCTCTTCCGCTGCTGGAACTTTTACTTCGGAATTTTTGTACGATTCTTTCGAAAAAATTGGATTTCTAGCCCGTTCACTTTGTCCTCGTCGATAGAAGGAGGATATTATAGCGATATCGAATGTGTTCATCGGGCCGGGGAGTTAGGTATGTCGATTGGAAGAGAACGGGAAATCGAACGGAAATGGAAAAGTGCAACCGGAGTGGCGGAGTGGAGGAGGAGAACCGGATGAACTGTTAAGTGAAAGTGGGCGTGTTCCTTTTATGGGATACGATTTGTTAGTTTTTTGCAAGAGAAAGGCGCGGCGCGCCACCTTCTCCCGGGGAGGGAGGGGGGGGAGGGGCCACTTTCTCTACGGGTTCCTGGAGGCGAAGACCCCGGCGGCCGATGACCCAAATATACCAGAGAGGTTTTCGAAGCGTTGACTGGATAAATTTGGCTTCTCCGCTCGCCCTGTCGCTGTCCCAGTGTTGTACCGATTGTGGGAGTGTTATTCGCCCCATCGAAAGGGCCTCGAAAGAAAGGGCGAAAACCGTTCCTTCCTCCCTTCCTAATGTAATGTGTACTAGGAAGGCGAAAAGAAGCGCTGGGCGTACAATCGGTGTCACGGTTGAGCGGAAGAGTGTTGAGAGGCGCGAGACACCGTCCGAATGGTCAAGTGTGATGATATAATCTGATTGGAGGACACGAGCGAGCCAACCGGCGGAACAATGGCCGCCGCGCTAATCCACCGTTAAAGTCACCCCAACTCGGACGTCGTACGAGAGGACCTCAGGCGATACTCGTTTTATGCACAGCGCTCTATGTGTTTTCACAGACCCCTCCCGCCCCCTCCCTCCAAGTGTTTCGGGATCACGTGAAATGCGGACGGCGTGACGGCGTCCACCGCCCGAGGCACGTCTTACCGAGGGACGTTTTCATCTTCTAATCCACCGTTAACGTCTCCCCCAACTCGGACGTCGTACGAGAGCACCTCAGGGGATACTCGTTTTATGCACAGCGCTCTATGTGTTTTCACAGACCCTCCGAGTGTTTCGGGATCACGTGAAATGCGTCACCGCCCTCAACGTCTTACCGAGGGACGTTTTCATCTTCCTCGGATATTTCTAGACTCGGGTCATGTTGCACGTACGCTGAGTATAATATATCGACTCGTGAAGAAGATTATCGATTGGGACGGGTCATCAGTAGTCGTCGAGCGTGCGCGTCCCTCGCCGCGCCCATTGTCTCCGTCCACTGTTGCGCGATCGCTTCGAAGCCGTCGGTCGACGGCTATTTTTTTTATCGTTTCGTGTCCTGAAGCGAAGAAAGGACGTCCGCCCATTCGGCCGACGATTAAAACTTTTAACCAGGCGCGAAAATTACCAGTTCAGTTTTCCCGGCCTTCCCGAGTCCCACTTTTTCTCTCGGAAACGAGCAGGAAAAGTGTCCCCGACGAAGCGTAGCGAATTGCGAGGTCGAAGGTCGCGAATCAAATCGTCCAGAATGGGAAAATGAACACGTCTCTTATCTCGGGATTCCTAGACCGGTTTCGGTAGGATTTGTGGAGGAAAATCTGTCGACGGAGTACGCGGATTTATGGCAGGAACGGGGAGGATATTTTTGAAAGTGATGAAATTGAATGTGAGAGATAAAAATGACGGCCGGCCTATCACATTTGAAATGGGGCGTTCGGTCGTTAGGAATTGTCAACTGGAGATACACAGAGTCGGATAACCGGAACGACTAATCGTTCGGCAATTAGGGCCGTAGACGGACACAGGCCGGCCGGTCGGTTATCTTCTGTAAACGCCTTTTTATCAACTGGACGGAGAGAGATATCGGCCGAGATAGAAAATCTATTAGAGGTCTAGAGAGAGAGAGATATCTATGTATATCTATCGGTGTTCCTCCCGGTCACCGGCCCAACGATATCCTCCCCAACTATAGTAGACAGATAGGTTCGGATAGCGACAGACTATCAATCAGTCGGGTTTTTCGAGTGATAATCGCCCGGTTTGTTCGCCGGGTCAACGACTGGAACCAGTCTGCAGTTTCACTTGAAATTGTTGCGTATAAATAAATTCATGAACACTTTCGGTATATCACAATGAAATTGTCGTGAACGATACACTAAAAACGGCTTAAAGATAATTCGGTTGACAAGTTGTTGAAAACGGTCGATAGGAATGAATCAATTATTATATTCTCGAAATGTTGACGAATTGTGGAAAGTCGGCGAAATTGTTCACTGACCGTTGACTGATTGTTGAAAATGGGTGGAGAAATTGTTAGGAAAACGGTTTGTCGAAAATGTTTCAGGGATTAGGGGTGAAAGTTGTTAGAAAAATCGTATTTAATAAATGGGCAATAAATTGTCATTCGAATGACGGGAGATTTGTGGGGTTCGCGTTTTTATAACTGTTTACATTTATTACCTGGCCAAATTACTCGGTATTGACAAGTATTGAGTAGACAAGTATAATACTGAAATTTTCACGGTTAAAAAATATATAGATAAGTCGATCTTATGGACAACAAGCTCTGAAAACTGTTAACATTTTGGACCGGAAATCTTATCCGGCCGTCGGTCTTATCTCGGAAATGCCGAAGAAAAATAAGCGTTCCTAATGCGCGTCTCCCTAATGGGATTTTAAATAATATTATTTCCCTTCCGTCTATAATTCCCAGTTATCGTATTTGTGAGGGGCTTTATCACCTTCCTAACCCCTCGTTTTAAAGTCTCTTTTCTGACGGTCACAGAATGTCTCTTCTCGGCTGTGGTGGACAGTTTTGTACCAAAAATTTTTCTCTTTTATTGCACTCTGGCCGGACTTAATTTTAAAAATTCAACGGATAAAACTGAACCTTCACCGATTTTTCTCCCTCTAATTGTCTGCGTTTCGAGGCGTCTTCTATCTGTCGGGAAATGTCGTCGTGGCGGCTATAAAACTGGAATAGAAGAAGGTTTTCTTCTAGTGGTGACCTCCGGCCGTTTGTAATATACTAATAAATATAGTAGAGGGGCGGCCCCGGTCCGCTCTCAGCACACGTGACTTTGTTCCCCGTCAAACGCGCTTCTCCCCTTCTCCGATATGGACACAATATTCCCGTCCCCGGAGCGGACAAAAATTGGGCCACTTGATTGAAGTTTTTCAATCTGATTGCCCGACGAGGAGCGCCTCTGGAGGACGTCCGGCGGAGGCCGACGATGACCCCCGGAATAAAGGCCATTGTCGAGGCTGTAGTTCGACACTGGGACATTGCAGAGAATGTCCATCTACTGTCCTTATCTGTGCCAGGATGTTGAGGTACTTAAAATATGTACAACGCCAGTTGTCGGCGAATTCCGCAATTACGGCCGACCCGATATATACAGAGTGGTCCAAAAAAATGTATCCACCGTTTAACAGTCCATAACTCTGAAACTAATTGACCGAGTTGTCTCTAATTTTTGGTGAAAGTGTAGATTAAAGTCCAACTTGAAGAACACTGTAGTGTTCGGAATGGTATGGAGGCCGTAGTTCGATAGTTTCTATGTATGACGGTCCTTCTATCGTATAACCGGTGTAGCCGGTGATAATTGAGCAATTCCCGTCTAGTATTGGGCAATAGTTTTCAAGTGGGCAGAGTAGAGAATAGGGTTTTTTTTATTGCAACTGACTGTCGGCTAATTGGCCTGAGACAGTCAATCTCGACTGTTGTCCGTTGCTCAACACAATCCGACCGACGATCCAAGATTGGAGTCTCTCTCTCTCTTCCTCCGGATGGAGCGGCGGCGGCGGCCTTCCGGAATTCAAATAATTAATAAATGGGCGCCCCGACCGTTCCTCGAATAGGCACGAGGTTCCTCTGCACGGGGAGAAAATTGAGAAACCGTTCCCCACTGTTCCTCGAACACGAGTATTTATCTAATGGAAGAGCGCTGTCGCTAAATACAGAGTGGTCAAAAAAAATGTATCCACCGTTTAACAGTCCATAACTCGCAAACTAATTGACCGAGTTGTCTCTCATTTTTGGTACTGTTATAGTTTTTGTAGTTACGGCAATCGCGCCGTACAATACGTTGTATTCTATTTTGTCAGATGACACAGTCGGCGGATAGTCAGTGTTCTGTTGTGTCAGTTGTACCTTGTTGTTACTCGAGTAAACGTGGCCGGCGCAAGGCTTAGAATTCGGCGATTTCGAACACCTACAGTGTGATATATCTTCAAGTTGGACCTTAAGCTACAATTTTACCAAAAATGAGACACAGCTCGGTCAATTAGTTTGCAAGTTATGGACTGTTAAACGGTGGATACATTTTTTTGGACCACTCTGTATATATTGTGTCGGCGACTAAATTATTGCGGAATTCGCCAACAACTGGCGTAGTAGATATTTTTAAGTACCTCAACACCTTTGCCCAGATAAGGACAGTAGATGGACATTCTCTGCAATGTCCCAGTGTCGAACTACGGCCTCAACAATGGGCTTTATTCGACCTCCACTGGACGTCCACTGGCGCTCCCCTTCGTCTTTTGACGAAAAATCCCCCCGACTTTTTTTGGAAAGGAAAACTGATTTTTCTACATTGAAACTGTGAAAAATGTGGGAGTTTTGAACGCGGTTTCATAACGGGTCATCAGCGAGTACTCAGTGTACGTATTTTGCGGTTTAGCAATATATAATTGAATACGATGAGAGTCGGCTCTGTTGTCGGATGCAGGATGGAAGATGGAAGATGGATGATGAACGTTGACGCAATTCTCAGCCAATTCTCAGCCAATTCTCTTAGGTCGGCCGTAACTGTTGTTTTCTTTTTACTGACGTAAAACAAAACGTCAAAACGAAAACACCATTTTATTTTCTCTACCGGCCTTCGTGCACTCATGCAAATTCACCACCCGTGTACAATTTATACTGCGGTTCAGTAAAACTTTCTCGCATAATTTAACTTTTTGACAGTTTAAACCTTTTTCCAACTACTGTGTTCTCTGTTGCGCTTACTGTAAAATACAATCAACGCCTATTCAATAGCTTCCATCAGGGACGTTCAGGACGAAGATCTATTTTAAGTATTTTTCCATTAACGCTAGGTTTGCGGACGCGTCAATTTAATTTGAGCGCTTTGGAAAAAATCCACTAGGATATATATATATATATATATATATATATATATATATATATATATATATATATATATATTGTATTTCCCTTTTTTGAATTGATGAAAGTCGGTTTCTGTAATTCTCTGAAACTGAGTTATACACGTGGAAAAGAATTTTCGATAGGGCGTAAATCGCGAGATGGTTTTCTCAGATCTTTCCTAATATTTAAAATGTTAAACGATGGAATGTTTCCGCGACAAGAACTCGAATTATCGCCAACTATCTTCGGTTGGATGTCGGTAGAAGAGCCTCCGAATTTTGGAATTTTGACCGCCTAATCTCGTTTAGGATTAAGCGGTCCAAGTCCAAGTTCCAGTTACTCCAGTTTGGCCGTAACAGAGGCCCAGATGTGCCGAGATAGTCAAGGAGTTGTGTTTGTTTCAGACGCGTTTCGAGTGAACGGACGCGAAGGTGTCGGAGAAAGGCGGAGCGACGATGGAAGTAAGGGACACAAGAAGCCGGCCGACCAGGAGAGGTTCAAGCCGAGGAGGTTCAGCGAGGCCGGCCGAGGGCCGTACACGATGGTCGTCTCTTCGGGAGGCGATCCCCTCCGCCCGCCGGCGGCCCCGCCCCTGAAACCGCGGAGCCGGCCCTCCGACCGGACGAGAGCGTCAACCACATGGTCGTCGCCAAAGGGCCTCCCTCCTCGGCCAAGGAGAGCCGCGGCCGCGACCCGAGGAGGCCGAGGACGAACACCGTCTCCTACGACATCTACAACCACTTCAGGCCGTTGGACAAAGAAGTGCCCGGCGACCACATACTTCCCTTCTTGGACTTTGGGCGCAAACTCCCCACCACGCCTCTCAACGCCATCGACTCCGCGGAGGGCTCGTCCACGCCCGGCACGGTCGCCGGCGGCACCCCCCCCGGGGCCCCGGGCGAAGACGATATCGACGAGCAGATGGACGTGAGCGTGGTGAGAGGGCCGCCGGGCAGGGTGGTCGCCACGCCCTCCAAAGGGCTCGTCCAGATGAGGGAACCGATAATAGAGGCCTACCTGAGGAAGAGGATACGCGCCCACCGCGTCCACACCTCCTCCACCTCCACCACCTCCGACCCCGCCGATCTACAGTCGAACGAAAGCGGCGTTCGACCACGCACCCTCCCCCCCCCTCCCCTCCCGCCCAACACAACCAACCCGGCTCAGGACCTCACCACCTCTTCAGGAACCTCAGGCCGCTGAACAAGACAGAGTCGGCCACCGCCCCCAGACCCAAACCGGCCCACAGACCGCTCCTATTCGGCGCCACCTTCCGCAGAAATTTAACCAAGCTCGTCCTCCCACCGCCCGTCATCAGGGTCGTCTCCACGCCCCACAGCTATATCGAGGTGCCCAAAATCGTCAACCTCTCTTCGGACGCCGGGGGCCCCACCCCGCCTCCACAAACCGGCCCCATACCCTCCTACGTACAGACTCCTTAAGGGCGGCCCATACCCTACATCCTCCGTACCGGCAACCGCCACCACCGCTACTACTACTACTACTACTACCCTCCTAGCTAGAGACACAGCACCTACTACCCCCCTAATTCCAGACACCGCCTCCGCAACCATTCCCCTACCGGCCACCGCCCCTACTCTCCCACCGGTCCCAGATACCCCTCCCGGGGCGGCTGCCGCCCTCCCGGATACGGCCGCTCCTAGCGCCGACGCCGCGACGGCCGGCACGACCACTTCCACGAAGAGCACGCCCCTCACCCTCACAACCCTCCTGCCGGTTACCGCAGCTCCTAGCACCGACGCCACCGTCCCCAACGCCACGACGGCCGGGACGACCTCTTCGGCGAAGAACACGCCCCTAACTACCCTCCTGCCGGATACAGCCGCTCCTAGCACCGGCGCCATCGTCCCCAACGCCACGACGGCGGGGACGACCTCTTCGGCGAAGAACACGCCGCTGACTACCCTCCTCCCGGATACAGTCGCTCCTAGCACAGAGGCGGCCGTCCCCAACGCCTCTTCCACGAAGAGCACGCCCCTGACTACACTCCTGCCGGATACCGCCGTTCCTACCGCCAGCGCCACCGCCCCCAACGCCTCTTCCACGAAGAGCACGCCGCTTACCACCCTCCTCCCGGATACCGTCGCTCCTAGCACAGAGGCGACCGTCCCCAACGCCTCTCCGGCGGAGAGCTCGCCCCTGACCACCCTCCTCCCGGATACCGCTCTCTCGGCCCGGACTCCACCGCCGAGCACCCCAGGGATCGCCCTCACCGAGTCTACGGTACCGGAAACCAGTCTCGGATCTTCGGCGACCGTCACCACTACTGTCCCCGGCACCGACGCGCCCCTCCCAGTGACGCCTCCCTACCCTACGGAGCTAGCCGCGACCGCGTTAACAGTGGAGACGGGGCCCGAGACTACGGACTCCGTGCTCTCGACCACACTCTACTCGGAGGAGGAGGAGACCGCCCACCGTAAGGAAGAAGAACCCACCGTCTTCGTCGCTTCCTCGACAACAGCCGCATCCACACCGACCACCACCCGGAGACCTCTTGTAAGTAGACCTTTGTAGTAATTATGTCGTGAGGCCGTAACCCTCCTAGAAGGCCAAAAACGCGCGAAAATGTCTACACAATATTCCAGCGGAGGCTCTTTGTTGTCTACAGGTGGAGGGCCGTCAGTCGACCCCCGTCTGGCTGGCGACCGAAAGGTACAACTCTTCTTGGAGATCCGGCAGGGAGAAGAACTCGTCGAGCTCTTCGGCGAGGCCTGTCGGTCCCGCCTACAGGGACACCCTGGGCGCCGCCTCCTACCTCCTCGCCCTCCTCGGGCTCGTACCACTCGTCTTGGGCATCCTCGTACTCGTCAGGCAGATACTCCGCAAGACCAGGAACAAGGTATATCCCGAAACAAGAAAATCGAGCTAATAGTTAAAAAATCTAATTAGAAATAAATATAGGGAAATATAATTTGTTCCAGGTGCTCGATGAATCTGAATACTCGTCAGAATACAACAGGAGCCCGCTGCCAACAAAACTACCCAGGCTGCCATCTCACATTGTAATTATTAATATTTAAAAAAAATTACTATCGCTTATTATTATAACCGCGAAGTAGTCTTCATTCTGTCATCCTAATAGTGACAATTCGTAAAATCACTAATATATTAGGGGTACCCAAAAGTAATCGACATTTTGAAATTGGAATTCATTTTATTTTGCTAAAAATAAAGAAGAACTCCTGAATACTGAAATACATCTCGTCAAATTGTCGATTGCTTTTGGGTACACCTGATGGAAACCTCGACAACAACAAGTCGCCTGTAGGTTTCACTGGCTCGATTAGTTTTTCTCTTTTATTGTCACCAGAACTGGGAAAATGAGAAGAGCGGCGTTCGGCCACCGGCGACTGGACCGGTTCCGTCGTCGCAGAGCTCGTCCAAGTCGTGGGAGTTCCCGAGGGACAAGCTCAGGCTGCAGACTCTCCTCGGACAGGGCAACTTTGGACAGGTCGGCAACCTCTCCATTTCCTACTCTACATTCTCAATTTAAATGACGAAGAATCCCCCCAGGTGGGAATTTTCACCCACCAGAGTACTACTGACTGCGAGGTCTGGTTGTGCAGGTGTGGAAGGCGGAGGCGGACGACATAAGCGGCCACGAGGGGCTGACCAGGCTGGTGGCCGTTAAGACGGTGAAGGAGGCCGGAAGCGGCAGGGAGAAGGAGGACCTCCTCAGGGAACTGGGCATCATGCAACAGCTGGACGCCCACCCCAACCTGGTCACGCTGTTGGGCTGCTGCACCGAAAAAGGTAAATCGATGATCTTTGTCAAAGGTCAGGAAAAATTGCTCACTAGAAACATATTCGGTTGGCTACTAAGTAATTGCGGAATTCAACAACACTGAGTGTTTCCATCACATTCGCCGGTCGGGGGATTTTTCATTAAAAGACGAGGAGCGCTCTGGGGACATTCGCTGGAGGTCGATGATGACCCCCGAATTAAGGCCATTATTGATTCAGATCACCATAGTTCGGCAGTGGGACATTGCGGAGAAGCCGATTGTATCTTATACGCGCATTCGAAACCATCTACGGCTTATCTGTGCCCGAAGATGTTGACGTACCTAAGAATATGCACAATGCCACTTGTAGCGGTGAATTCAGCAATTACTTAGTTGCCGACCCAATAATACAATTCCCCGGTCTCATATTCAGTCCACAAGTGTACCAATGTGAGGTACACTTGCCCCTGAAACGGCAGATCGAAAATCGAAAATTTCATTTTTTCGAAAATGTTCCCCGATTTGTCTCATATTCAGTCCACAAGTGTACCAATGTGAGGTACACTTGCCCCTGAAACGGCAGATCGAAAATCGAAAATTTCATTTTTTCGAAAATGTTCCCCGATTTGCCCCATATTTTACGCACAAGTGTACCAATGTGACATACACTTGCCCCTGAAACGGCAAGTCGAAAATTGAAAATTTAATTTTTTCAAAAATGTTCCCCGATTTGCCCCATTTTCTGTCCACAGTGGTCCCAAAAAGGGATACGCTCGCCCTATTTCTAATCAAATTTATTCTCCGTTCAAACCGCATAGTCGGGCATTTTATTTTTCTACGAATATAGACAGTAAGTAAATCGTTGGGGGGAGTCGGACATTTTGTATGTTTTTCTCCTTTTTTCTTTCTACTTGAATTGTGCACAGTTTTTATACGGTAATGGGGTAGATAGGGAGTATAATAATAACCGGAGAATTTAAATATTATGGAAACTTAAATATATATGGCCGCTTGTACGCTTTCTCATAAAAACAATTATTCCTAACAATCTAATTCCTTAAATACAGTCTCGACCCTTAAATCTCTATTAATTGACCTACAGAAAATAATAATACCATATTTCGTGTTCCCACCCGGACAAACGACTCCAATGGAACAATCCCCCGATAGACGACTGAAAAGAATCGACTTGAACAGGAAATTTGGATTCTTAAGGCCGTTACTAAAACATACGTCGAAATTGACCTTAAGTAACAAACTGACAATATACGAAGCGATACTGAAACCTGGACATGGACATACCGTATAAAGCTATGCTGGGTTTCACCAGGAGACATCCGGCATCCAGAGATTTCAATCTAAAGTCCTTCGCGCCATCCTTAATGCTCCCCTTAATGCACCTATAACTGTAAAGTCTCTAACGAATCATACTTTTTAAGCCGTAAGATTTCCGTTCTCCGAAAAGTCTGTCTCTCGAACTCGGTGCTGCGCTCGGTTTTTCTTTTTAAATTTTGATTTTTCATCCGGGTACGGGTCAGGGCGAATCCTCCTTTTCAAGTTACGGCCCGATCAGGTTACGGTCGTGTTATCGCTTGGGTTTTGGTTAGTTTGGGGGCTGATTTTTGGTATACACGTGCGGCTTACGAATATTGACTATAGTATTTGTAATTTCTCGGATTTGTTTTCTACTTTGCAGAGCCCTACCTGTTGATAATGGAGTACGTGATGTACGGCAAGATGTTGACTTTCCTGAGGGAGCATTCGACGAAAGCGCACTATTTCAACTTTTCCGAACTCTCATCGGCGCTCGTCTCCAGAGACCTGACAGTTTTCGCCTACTGCATAGCCAGGGGAATGGAATATCTCCAATCTAAAGGGGTAATTATAATTACAAAATACAGTTCGTTAACCGATCACCCCGATCTACTACATAGTATGAACGATGACGTGTCAGCGAACGCCAACGTCCATTTTCAGGACAAAATTGAGGACCGGCGGTATCGGGTGTTCCGAAAGCCGGGAGGTTTCCGTTAGAATTATTTTTCGTTCATTATCCGAATGTTGTTCGACGCGTCCGAACACAGAAATCTTTCCCGAAAGAGTTCGTTAACCGATCACCCGCTGTATAATAAAATGCCACTGTTATCGAATAAACCTTTATCGCAGCATCAAATGAGCTGTGATAATATTGAATACTGAATCATCAACAATTCAGGTAGTTATGAATATCGTAACTTCTGCAATGTCCGTTTCTATTTTTTACTAGTAGACCTACTCTAATTAGTTACTAACCGTAGCCAGTAAAGTAAGTATTTTTGGGCGTAATCGCAGAGTCTGAGCGGGGATCGACTCCTTTCTTATATATATATCGCTATATATCGATGTTCTCCGTTCGATATTTCCTATCGGCCGTGTGTCGATGAATTTGTTGCGACTCTCTTTGTTCCGGGGTATCTTTCCGTTGCCGACCCCTCAAATTTGTCGGGTTCGACCTTTTCATTGGAATGTTAGTTAGGTCGAGGACATACGCGCGTTTGAGTTGAGCTGAAAAAAAATGTCCGCAATCTCTTTTAAATTGACAGGCAAATGTTGTTTCGTAATGTTCAGATTTTTCATTCGTAAAATATACTTGTCGAATAATGTTCGGTCGATATTACAGTTATCCTGCAGCTTCACGGTTCGATTGCAGTAACTGTTGCTATTATATCGAATTAACGTTACTTTCATACCGCTGTCTGTAGCCGAGTGCATATGTCACGATGGGAAGCGTTAGAACGACATAAAATCAGTGTCGAAACAGGTTTGTAAAATTTTGTTCCCGTGAAGAGATGAGGAATGCTCAAATGTCGATGACGGCCAAATGAAGTCTCGGAAACCGTATCAACTTAATTTGAAGGGCCGCAAGAACTTTGGCCGATTGCTCTCCTAGTCGGTTTGCTTGAAAATCATTTATATCGTGTGCGGACCCCATTTAAAAGAGAGTAATGCCTGGTATACACTCTGTATGAACTCTGTATGTTAATGTTTGTTGTTAATGTTGCAGATAATCCACAGGGATTTGGCCGCTAGGAACATACTCGTGGATCACAACAAATTGTGCAAAATAGCCGATTTTGGCATGTCGCGCAGCGTACGCAACACCGGACAGATATACGAACAGAGGCCGACAAAGGTGATTATTGTATTATAGTATTGTTATCGGGTCGACAACTAAAGTAAAAGCGGAATTCACCGACAATTGGCGTTTGTACATATTTTTAAGTACGTCAACATTTTCGGCACAGATAACCCCGTGAGCGGTTTCGAACAGCGTATATAAGATACATTTGGCTTCTCCGCAATGTCCCTCGATCCGAATCTCGATAATGGCCTTTATTCGGTCATCGTCGACCTTTAAAAAGGTGAAAATAAAAAAGCGAAATGTGACGGTTCATCGTGCTTTAGCTTTCTATACGCACAAACAATTCGACCGGTCGATGTAATTTTGATATCGAATGTTTCAGAAAGTACCGAATTATAACGTCGTATCTAAGAATCTTATCTGTGCAAAGATGTACTGACGTACTTAAAAATATGTACAACGCCAATTGTCGGTGAATTCCGCTCTTACTTAGTCATCGACCCAATAATACAATTCCCCAGTCTCATATTCAGTCCACGAGTGTACCAATGTGAGGTACACTTGCCCCTGAAATGGCAGATCTAAAATCGAAAATTTCATTTTTTCGAAAATGTTCCCCGATTTGCCCCATATTTTACCCACGAGTGTACCAATGTGAGGTACACTTGCCCCTGAAACGGCAAGTCGAAAATTGAAAATTTAATTTTTCCGTGGCAAAAGACCGAACCGCCAATAACGGGGGGGAGAGAAGAACCTGAAAACTATTGTTTTATTGCGCCCATTTTGTCCCCGTACCCTAATTAAAGACTTTACTTAAATTCGAACAATTAACGTAGACACAGCGTAGAACTGTGCGATCCAACGTGACATCCAACATTGGTCGATGGATTATACTCGCTTGTTTCAGTTTTCAATAACGCAGATTTTTCTTCATTAAACACTACCTTTGTATGTATGTCTTTCATCGCTATCAATGTAATATATGTTGTAATAGATGTTTTTACCTGAAACGGAGAAGATATAGTTGTCGGTATAATAATGTCAATATGTGTTTTTTTTTGGGTCGCAGGGCGCACTTCCGATTCGGTGGATGGCTCCCGAATCGCTCGAGTTGTGCCTCTTCAGCCATCAGACCGACGTATGGAGCTTCGGCGTCCTCGTCTGGGAAATTATCACATTGGGTAAGTCGTCGAAATATTGCATCCGGAGATTCCTATTATATTACAGTTTAAGGTGGCAAGGTCAACACATCAAATTTGAAGCGGTGTTATTATTATTTATTTACGATATAATACCCGGTCAGAGTACCAACATATCTATCACGGTTTTAAATTAAAATAATTTAAACTAATTAAAAATAAAACATCTCTCTATCTTTAACCCTTTCGCTGCGATCAGCGACTTTTGGCGCTCGGCTATAGTCGCTTTCTCTCAGCAAACAGCGCCTTCTGCCGCTCGACTACTCGATTTTGGCTTAACAAACGACAATGTCACTTCAAGCAATATATTACTTCGAAAATAGAATTAGATTTGGAATCAAATCCTACGTTGCGCAGGATATATCGAAGATATTGTGGAGAACGCACAGAGACAAATAACAATAATTTAGCAGAGATTGGCGAATCGGGGAATATTGTAATGACATTTTACGAACCTCCACAGCGAAAGGGTTAATATTTTTTCTGCAAATTTTTCTACTAGAAATTCTAAATTTAACTGTTAAGAACAGTTAAATGCACTTCACAAACCGGCGTTAAGTTAACTCAAGCATGCTTAGAAACGCTGTACGAAAGTTGTATATCATTAGTTTGCATGTAAATAAATCCTCGACTATATTATCGTGAGTGGTAAGTTCAACAATTCCTCGTATAAAAAAAATTCCTGTCGCTATATTTTGTTACATTTTTTTTGATAATTATTAACCAAAAAATTGCCCTTCTATAGTTATTTAATATAAAATAAGATTTCACTGACAAGTGGCGTTGTACATATTTTTAAGTACGTCAACATCTTTGCATAGTTTTGAATGTGCGTATAAGATACATTCGGCTTCTCTGCAATGAACTATGGCGATCCGAATCAAAATAATGGCCATTATTCGGTCATCGTCGACCTCCGCCGGACGTCTTCCGGAGCGTTCCTCGTCTTTTAACGAAAAATCTCCCGACCGGAATTTCGCGAACCGCAGTACCGAGACACCGCCGTTCTTTTAACGCTGTGAGGCGTTAACACCTTTGTGACAGAAACGTTTGCTTCTGTTCACCGTCTTTTAGCTTTTTATACGCACACACAATTCGACCGGTCGATGTAATGGTTCGGAAAGGACCGAATGATAACGTATCTGTGCCAAAGATGTCGACGTACCTAAAAGTGTGTAGAACGCCACTTGTCGCGGTGAATTGCTCAATTACTTAGTTGTCGACCGAATAAACGGCATATATATACCTAACTGTGTTGTCGCTAGGTTGGACACCGTACTGGCGTATGGGCGGGAGGGAGGTGATGAGGCGGGTGCGCGCCGGCTACCGGCTGGAGAGGCCCGGCCACACGAGGGGCCGGCTGTACGCGGTGGCCGCCGGCTGCTGGGCGCACGACCCGGCCGGCAGGCCGACGTTCGCGCAGATCAAGCAGACGCTGGCAGCACTACTCGCCGATAACGACGCCGCACAGGACGTCGACCTCCAGGCGTTGGCGGCAAGCCGCGCAAACAACAAATAATACACGCGCACACACACAATATATATATAGCTTTTATCACAAGTGTTATTCCTAAGATAAGCGAAGTTGTCTCGCCAATATTGTGTCTGCAGACACGGTCTTCAGTATCTGTGCCAGTCGGCGAGTCGTACTCGTGGTCCGGCCCTGAAGAAGATTCGGGGCACTTGAACCGTTTCAGCGCCGGGGGTTTTTAAAAATCGGTTCGGCCATAATGCGCGATTGCGCTTCCTTCATTTATCTACGGAGAAATGCACTTTTGCATCTTAACGTGTTCAAGAGAGAGACGGCCGATTGTGCGGGTTGTTTACGATTATTTGAAAGAAAATTTGTAATTACAAGAGGAAACTCTGACAGAGAGCGTTGCGAATTGACAATAGTGAACAGCGCGATCGCGCTGTGTGGCGCTGAAACGGTTGACCGAATCGAAACAATTTCGCGAGCCGATTCCGCAGCCCGTGCGGACAATTTATAACTCTTCATTTTTGAAATTCGGAGCTCTGTTCGAAATAAAATAGCGTAATTCGTTCGGTGTGCGTTCGTATTGCTACTCTTCGCACATTCCCGTCCCGTTCTGTCGAAATCTACCAATCGATTAATTTATCGCCAACTGCGTTCCGATAGTGTAATGTTGTCGGTCAAACCGAGCGGTTTGTCGCCGACTCCAACTTCTTCGTTTTCGTTTTATAATTTAAAAACCGCGCAACGTCCCATCATTTTTCGGTATATTTTTGAATCGCGATGATACCATGGAGCAGTTTACGGAGCCTTATACTGGAGACAATACAGCGTACACACACATATATATACATGTATATATACTACAGGTCTACAATATTACACTATATACTATAGTGAAATAGCGGTGAATCTCACATTCAACACCGGTATTTGATTTCTTTCGTTTCGACATATGAACGAATATGTTCAACATAAAAAAAACCACCTCGACGTAAAATAAACAAACAGATTTGACGAATTCCGAAAAAATAACATTTTGTTCTTTGAGACAGCCTTTTCCGGTCAAAAACCTTGTCACAGTTCAGGTTTCTGTTATTGCAAAGGATTGTGACACTTTTTACACTTTCCAACGTCAATTGTTATCGTCTTATATGAACGAGAGCAAGAAGAGATAAATATCGAAAAATTAACACCGACGGAACGCATCAAACCGTCCGTAAAGTTTTTATAAAATTTAAATTTAATCTAGCGAAACAGTTATATGTTGTTTTGTGAAAAAAAATTGACAAAAAATGTCGTCTCCCGCATTGTAATTTGCCAGTTTCCGTTTGTCAGTAAAACACTTTAGCTTAAAGTGTCGACTAAAAAATGAATTAAATATAAAAAAAAACAGGTTTAAATTTTAAAAAGTATTTTATTATCGCGATGTAAATAGTATTGCGCACGATGTAAATACCAGCAGCAGAGTGTGTATATATTTTGGTGTATACTATTACTATTTTATTATGTCGAATGATTATTTTCGTTATTCCAATTATTGCATAAAAGTATAGGGTATACGCTCGTTTATTTTATACGATTATTATTGTTTTGTTTTTTTAACGACTATTATTATATCCACGTTATTGTAAGAAAATCATATACGTCCGTTGTACATTTAGGGCAATAAATAAACACCATTATTCTAGTCTTTTTCCAATTTGTGTAATGGTCGAGAAAATAAAATTATACGGAACTTTTATTTGTTTTACATCGTTCGTCTATTTCGATCCACTTCGAATTCCGTCCCGAAATTCCTGAATTATACGACCTCGACTATCTGTATATTTAAATTTGCAAGCGGTACGTAAATTGATACGAAAATTAATTTATTTTCTCTCTCCGTAAAGCTCGGCTATTCTTAAAGTTACGGTATAACGTTTATACCGTAGATTTGACGACACGTCCGACTTTCAGACAGTCGACGGAAAATGCATAAATCGATTCCGAGGAGACATTTCAGGATTTCCGAGCAAAAAGAGAACATAAGAAAGGAAAAAAGTGTCGTTTAAAATTGAATCTTATATTTGAAAAATAAATTGGAACACAAACGGAGAAATATAATATAGTAATTTACATTACAATTTAACAATATAAAATGAGATTAATTTTCAAATCCTTTATAGGTTTATAGGTTCAAGTTTTCTTCATAGAGCAAGTGTATCTAACTTTGGGGCCACTGTGCACCGAATATGGGACGAATCAAGTTTTTCGAAGGTAATTTTCAAGTTTTCTTCATAGAGCAAGTGTATCTCACTTTGGGACCACTGTGAACCGAATATGGGACGAATCGGGGACAATTTTCGAAAAAAATAAATTTTTGATTTTTCAAGTTTCCTTTATAGGGCAAGTGTACCTCACTTTGGGACCACTGTGGACCGAATACAGGACAAATCGAAGGTAATTTTTGTAAAAACAAAATTTTCAATTTTCAAGTTTCCTTTATGGGGCAAGTGTATCTCACTTTGGGACCACTGTGAACCGAATATGGGACGAATCCGGGACAATTTTCGAAAAAAATAAATTTTTGATTTTTCAAGTTTCCTTTATAGGGCAAGTGTACCTCACTTTGGGACCACTGTGGACCGAATACAGGACAAATCGAAGGTAATTTTTGTAAAAACAAAATTTTCAATTTTTCAAGTTTCCTTTATGGGGCAAGTGTATCTCACTTTGGGACCACTGTGGACCGATTTTCAAGTTTCCTTTATAGGGCAAGGTACCTCAAATCGCAATTTTTGTAAAACAAAATTTTCAATTTTTCAAGTTTCCTTTATGGGGCAAGTGTATCTCACTTTGGGACCACTGTGGACCGAATACAGGACAAATCGAAGGTAATTTTTGTAAAAACAAAATTTTCAATTTTTCAAGTTTCCTTTATGGGGCAAGTGTATCTCACTTTGGGACCACTGTGGACCGAATATAGGGCGAATTGAAGGTAAATTTAAAAAAAAATAAATTTTCGAATTTTCAAGTTTCCTTTATAGGGCAAGTGTATCTAACTTTGGGACCACTGTAGGCCAAATATTGGACAAATTGTAGGTAATTTTTGAAAAAACAAAATTTTCAATTTTTCATATTTCCTTCATAGGGCAAGTGTATCTATGAATTATCTCACAATGGAACCTAATGTGGACCGAATATGGACACATCGGGGCGTAGTTAAACTGTTGTTGAAAAAACTAAATTGTGTGTACCACAATTGGTGGTAATTGTTGCGTTATAGCATCTCAACTGAATTTAAGTGCATAGATTCGTAAATGTAAGTACGCCAGTTATTTTGGAAATAAAATCAAATCACACTGGAGTTGGGCAGATGGGGGAAATTTAAAAAAAAGAATATTCGAATCTTCAATATTCTCCCCCCGTAGGGATTGGGCAAGTGTATCTTCGGCACTACTCTGATTATAATATCTTTTCAAAACGGTTCCGGATGGGGAAAGTTCAGTTCTTACACATATTTTTACTCATAGAGAATTTAGTAGCAGCCCCAAAGGTTTGCTAGTTTTATTTTATTCGATCGAAATACATTTTTCGGCATAAAGTTTAACGATTGTTGACCAGAGTCTACTATCGCACTATTATAAGCGAGAATAGAATAAGGTGAAGAATTGTATATGAGTGGCGAATGAAAATGTTATCCATTTAATTATATTAAAGACGAATAGACTAATAGAGAACATACCCGGGTGGTAACACTAATGTTACTCTCACTGAATGTAAAAAACACATTCTCTATTACAATATATAATAGTTATAATTGATCGCTTATATGAGCTCAAATTGGGGGCTTTCAACATTTAATTCTGTATAAATATTCTATATTGGGATTCATCGCTGTTCAATCGTTCTATATAACCGTTGCAATTTCATGAAACAGGAAAAGTTATTTGTATTAAAAGCGGTGGATATCTATAGGAATAAAAACCTTTATGAATGTATTTTATATATCAGAATAAAATAAAATGTTCGAACACCGGCCGCTAGAGCGGGCAACAGACGGAGCGCGGATGCTGGCGCCCTCTCGCGTTTGAAACAGTTAAAATATGAGAATATAGAAAAACAATGTGAATAAAAATGTATAAATCGTACAAAAATAAGTAATAATTATCGTATCATTAACCGAAAAATCGTATCATTTTAATAGGTCTATAATAGTAAAAATCTTTGTCGGGGCGTCGGTCGCTATGTGTGTTATGTCGCAGCTTTAGGCGACCGAACTGTGGGTTCGACTAAATTTTTTTATAGATACTCGAGTTAAATATGTGAAAAAGTGTGAAAATGTCAGCAAAACATGTTTTAACTATAACTCGATAAAAAGTGTAATAATGTAGATGAAAGGAAAAAGGAAACTTATAAACGAGAAAGGCCTTGTGTTACTTTAAAAATTGTTATTATATTTAAAACATAAATCGAAACGCAAACAGAGAAATAATGAAAAAGTAGCATACAGTAATCATTTTCATTATTACAATCCACTGATACGTAATCATTTTCATTATTACAATCCACTGATACATAATCATTTTCATTATTACAATCCACTGATACATAATCATTTTCATTATTACAATCCACTGATACGGTTTCGGAAATGTTTTTTTTTTTCAAATGCGTTAATTAACTCTCCTCTCGACAATATTTACAAATACGCGACAATTTTTTACAATTATTAAAAAGAACGAAAAAATACACCTTATAAATATATTCACTGTACATTGTACTGCGGCAGCTGTCTTAAAGAGTGTTCTTAAATATCGGGCGCCTAATGTTTTATATATGTCCTGTACATTTACACTTTGTACAGGTTTACAATTTGTCTCGGTTGTCGCATCGTTAAAAAGTAATAAAACAGAATAGGACCTCGGTCTCGGTTTATTTTATAAATAATTGTTTCATTTATTTCCTACCAGCTTTTTTGTACAAATTTTGTTTTCGACAACAGATTGTTTGTACCGAACAAAAAAAAAAAGAAAAATTATACAAACTTAAGAATTATAAATTTAAGAACGAAAAGTGTATTTTTTTTTACACAAACTGGAGTAGTGACGGGGAAAGAGGAACGAAACTAGAAAATAAAATAAAAATTGGAGATTGGATAATGTTCGGCGTCCGACAACAATTATTATCCTACTGCGAATCAAAATTCGAACGTGAACATTCCCCAATCTCGGTATAAAAATGATTTCATCGGTTTTGACGATGACCCCAAACACACATTTTCATATTTATATATATATATATATATATATATATATATATATATATATAAAAGTGGCAACAAGAAAAAAGAACATTTCATCAATGTTATGGCCAATTGAAATCGAAACTTCGACATCTGATTTCGACCGTAACACAACTCTTCCCTCCAGTTAAACTACATATGATATAGAGCTTTTGTATATAGATTATATTATATACACACACACACAATTGCAATTAACACATTTTCCTGTTTAAGTAAATGATTTAAGTGGGCGATTCCGAAAAGAAATGATTCGCAGTGTCGTCCCTGACCCGGGTAAGTTTAAAATGAGCATTTGAAGGGACTTTAAATCACACATCGGAAAGACATAAAAAATAGTGCGAATACGCGCTACGTTTGCGACCAGAAATAAAATCTGCATCGATCGAAACTGTTAATTAAAATATCGGGTCGACGGCTGAGCGATTGCGGTGAATTCGCCACAACAAAATGGCGTTGTACGTATATTTTTAAGTACGTCACAACATCTTTGCGCAGACAAAGACAGGCTTCTCTACAATGTTCGAATCGATAATGACCTTTATTCGGTCATCGTCGACTTCATCGCCGTACACGGCGTACAACTTTTTACGAGCCCGTGTGGCGTTAATAAAAAAGCGTAACGTAAACGCTCGCTTCGGTTCACCGTCCCTTAGCTTTTTATACACAGACACACAGACACAATTCGTCCGTTCGATGTAATTTTGATAACGAATGATAACGTATCGAAGAATCATATCTGGACGAAGATGTTGACGTACTTAAAAATATTTACGCCACTTGTAGGTGAAATCCGCAATTACTTAATCGTCGACACAATAGAAATACAGGTTTGTAACGGAAGGCTAATTATATGTATACTCTCATTCTGTTTTTTTTACGCATGTAGTTTTGGGATTGTTTCTTTTTTCTTGTCGCGACAATAGAAATAAGTGGAGATCGGTCAGCGTTGTGACGGAGTCTGCTGGTGGTGGTGGTTGTGGTGGTTGTTGTGATTGTGGTTGTGGAGGTAGTGATAGTAGTACTTTGTGTAGTCGGCTGGGTAAGCTCTCGCCTTTTTCGGATAGCCGCTTTTCGTCGGTCCGAAGAAGCGCTGTTGCTGTCGTTGCTTGTCGACGTTTGCGGTCGCCGCCGCCGCGTTACGATGATACTGATATTTGCGTAAAGCCGGATCCGGCTTTTCGTACGCGTCAACAGTCGGCGGGGCCCCGTTCCTCGTCTGTACCCTGTACTCGAGCACTTTCACGTTGTACTTGGGCCTGTCGAAAGAGCCGGCGTTCCTGTAGTCGGGTACTCGGAGCCGAAGAGGTACCTGCAAAATTAGAAAAACGCTCGATTAAACGGATTTCGAAACATAAACCACCAGCCCCCCGAACAACACTCAGCAATTTTTTCTTTTTCCTAGTTACTTTCAACAGAAAAAAATAAAACGAGAGCGCGAAACCTGTAACGCAACCGAATTGAAACATCTCAAGTTTTTATCGGGTCGACAACTAAGTAATTGCGGAATTCACAACAAGTGGCATTGTACATATTTTTAAGTAAGTCAACATCTTTGCGCAGATAAGATTCTTCGATACGTTATTATTTGTGGTCCTTTCTGAAATATTCATTTTAAAAATAACATTCACCGGTCGATTGTGTCTGTGTATAAAAAGCTAAAGCACGATGAACCGAACTGAGCATTTCCGTCACATTTCGCTTTTTTATTTTCGCAAAGGTGTTAACTGTGATGAAGCAGTACCGGTTCAGAAAATTCCGAATATGTACAACCCGACTTGTCGGTGAATTCCACAATTACTTAGTTCTCGACCCGATAATAAAAATTGTCGAGTTGACTAATTTGTACAATACTGGCGAAATTGTTTCACCGTTTACTGTCCACGCGAAGCAGGATTCAGTGTATCGACACCTCGGTGCTGACACCTCATTAATTAGCAATTAGGCCTCCCAGTTAAGGCGATGATGAGATGTGTGTGTGGTGAGATAAATAAATATGACTCACGTAGTATATGGCGTTGGGTGTGAGGGCGTTGAGGAATTTGAGATCGGGCGGCGTGTAGCTGGGGTCGAGCGGCGGCGGTTCGGGGTTCTCCTCGGTGTACTCCGAGACGGGCGCCGGGGCCCTCGACATCCTGATCGGGGACGATTCGCCGCCGCCAGAGACCACCAGCCGGGCAGGAGTTATAGGCGTCCTCTTACCGGTCGGCACGGAGATACCGTCCACCAACCATACCTGCAACAGTATACACTTCAGTCGAATAGAAATTTTACATTTTTCAACTTTCCTTCATAGGGCAAGTGTATCTCTCTTTAGGCCCACCGTTGACCGAGTATATCCTGGGGCAAATGTACCTGGGACCACTTATTTTTCATATTTTCATTTATGGGGCAAGTGTATCTCACTTTGGGACCACTGTGGACCAAGTATGGGACGAATCGGGGACAATTTTCAAAAACAAAATTTTCGATTTTGAAGTTTCCTTTATGGGGCAAGTGTATCTCACTTGGGGACCTATGGACGAAGTATGGGACGAATCGGGACAATTTTCAAAAACAAAATTTTCGATTTTTGAAGTTTCCTTTATGGGGCAAGTGTACCTCACTTTGGGACCACTGTGGACCAAGTATGGGACGAATCGGGACAATTTTCAAAAAACAAAATTTTCGATTTTTGAAGTTTCCTTTATGGGGCAAGTGTATCTCACTTTGGGACCACTGTGGACCAAGTATGGGACGAATCAGGGACAATTTTCAAAAACAAAATTTTCGATTTTTGAAGTTTCCTTTATGGGGCAAGTGTATCTCACTTTGGGACCACTGTGGACCAAGTATGGGACGAATCGGGGACAATTTTCAAAAACAAAATTTTCGATTTTTGAAGTTTCCTTTATGGGGCAAGTGTATCTCACTTTGGGACCACTGTGGACCAAGTATGGGACGAATCGGGGACAATTTTCAAAAACAAAATTTTCGATTTTGAAGTTTCCTTTATGGGGCAAGTGTATCTCACTTTGGGACCACTGTGGACCAAGTATGGGACGAATCGGGGACAATTTTCAAAAACAAAATTTTCGATTTTGAAGTTTCCTTTATGGGGCAAGTGTATCTCACTTGGGGACCACTATGGACCGAATATGGGACGAATCAGGGACAATTTTCAAAAACAAAATTTTCGATTTTGAAGTTTCCTTTATGGGGCAAGTGTATCTCACTTTGGGACCACTGTGGACCAAGTATGGGACGAATCGGGGACAATTTTCAAAAACAAAATTTTCGATTTTTGAAGTTTCCTTTATCGGGCAAGTGTATCTCACTTTGGGACCACTGTGGACCAAGTATGGGACGAATCGGGGACAATTTTCAAAAAAACAAAATTTTCGATTTTTGAAGTTTCCTTTATGGGGCAAGTGTATCTCACTTTGGGACCACTGTGGACCAAGTATGGGACGAATCGGGGACAATTTTCAAAAAAACAAAATTTTCGATTTTGAAGTTTCCTTTATGGGGCAAGTGTATCTCACTTTGGGACCACTGTGGACCAAGTATGGGACGAATCAGGGACAATTTTCAAAAAAACAAAATTTTCGATTTTTGAAGTTTCCTTTATGGGGCAAGTGTATCTCACTTTGGGACCACTGTGGACCAAGTATGGGACGAATCGGGGACAATTTTCAAAAAAACAAAATTTTCGATTTTTGAAGTTTCCTTTATGGGGCAAGTGTATCTCACTTTGGGACCACTGTGGACCAAGTATGGGACGAATCGGGGACAATTTTCAAAAACAAAATTTTCGATTTTTGAAGTTTCCTTTATGGGGCAAGTGTATCTCACTTTGGGACCACTGTGGACCGAATATGGGACGAATCGGGGACAATTTTCAAAAAAACAAAATTTTCGATTTTTGAAGTTTCCTTTATGGGGCAAGTGTATCTCACTTTGGGACCACTGTGGACCAAGTATGGGACGAATCGGGGACAATTTTCAAAAAAACAAAATTTTCGATTTTTGAAGTTTCCTTTATGGGGCAAGTGTATCTCACTTTGGGACCACTGTGGACCAAGTATGGGACAAATCGGGGACAATTTTCAAAAAAACAAAATTTTCGATTTTTGAAGTTTCCTTTATGGGGCAAGTGTATCTCACTTTGGGACCACTGTGGACCAAGTATGGGACAAATCGGGGACAATTTTCAAAAACAAAATTTTCGATTTTGAAGTTTCCTTTATGGGGCAAGTGTATCTCACTTTGGGACCACTGTGGACCAAGTATGGGACGAATCGGGGACAATTTTCAAAAAAACAAAATTTTCGATTTTTGAAGTTTCCTTTATGGGGCAAGTGTATCTCACTTTGGGACCACTGTGGACCAAGTATGGGACGAATCGGGGACAATTTTCAAAAAACAAAATTTTCGATTTTGAAGTTTCCTTTATGGGGCAAGTGTACCTCACTTTGGGACCACTGTGGACCAAGTATGGGACGAATCGGGGACAATTTTCAAAAAAACAAAATTTTCGATTTTTGAAGTTTCCTTTATGGGGCAAGTGTATCTCACTTTGGGACCACTGTGGACCAAGTATGGGACGAATCGGGGACAATTTTCAAAAAAACAAAATTTTCGATTTTTGAAGTTTCCTTTATGGGGCAAGTGTATCTCACTTTGGGACCACTGTGGACCAAGTATGGGACGAATCGGGGACAATTTTCAAAAAAACAAAATTTTCGATTTTTGAAGTTTCCTTTATGGGGCAAGTGTATCTCACTTTGGGACCACTGTGGACCAAGTATGGGACAAATCGGGGACAATTTTCAAAAAAACAAAATTTTCGATTTTTGAAGTTTCCTTTATGGGGCAAGTGTATCTCACTTTGGGACCACTGTGGACCGAATATGGGACGAATCGGGGACAATTTTCAAAAAAACAAAATTTTCGATTTTTGAAGTTTCCTTTATGGGGCAAGTGTATCTCACTTTGGGACCACTGTGGACCAAGTATGGGACGAATTGGGGGACAATTTTCAAAAAAACAAAATTTTCGATTTTTGAAGTTTCCTTTATGGGGCAAGTGTATCTCACTTTGGGACCACTGTGGACCGAATATGGGACGAATCGGGGACAATTTTCAAAAAAACAAAATTTTCGATTTTTGAAGTTTCCTTTATGGGACAAGTGTATCTCACTTTGGGACCACTGTGGACCGAATATGGGACGAATCGGGGACAATTTTCAAAAAAACAAAATTTTCGATTTTTGAAGTTTCCTTTATGGGACAAGTGTATCTCACTTTGGGACCACTGTGGACCAAGTATGGGACAAATCGGGGACAATTTTCAAAAAAACAAAATTTTCGATTTTTGAAGTTTCCTTTATGGGGCAAGTGTATCTCACTTGGGACCACTCCGCTGGACGGAATATTGGACGAATCGGGGACAATTTTCAAAAAAACAAAATTTTCGATTTTTGAAGTTTCCTTTATGGGACAAGTGTATCTCACTTTGGGACCACTGTGGACGGAATACGGGATGAATCGGGGACAATTTTCAAAAAAACAGAATTTTTGATTTTTGAAGTTTCCTTTACGAGGCAAATGTATCTCACTTTGGGACCACTGTGAACCGAATATGGGGCGAATCGGGGGAATTTGTTTGGGAAAAAAAATTTTTTTTGTTGGAAAAAAAAATTTGTTGAAAATAGATAAAAATTTGAACGTTTAAACGGAAAATTGCAAATAGGAAATCGGCACCGAATTTCGTCCTCAATGCGATATAAGTTGCCAGACAAATAGTCGCCCATTCCAGGGGATGTCTACTGAAGATTGGTTCGCCGTTTGCCGCTGTTCGACATTTTTCCAGTATGACTCAAATCAATAAAATAAAATAACTTCCCGCCATCAGTATCCGGCCCTCCGGGGGGGTTCGGAATATGCAAATTGGTTTTTAAATTGGGGTCCAGTGTGAGGAGTGTAATTGACGATTGTAATTCGTACGGGGTGTGGTCCTCTTCCGACCTCAAGAGATCGATGACAACAGAAAAGAGAGAGTCCTTGAGGCGCGCGCCCGCCTCCTCCACTTTTGATCAAGGACGACGGTCGGTAGTAGCTCTTTCGGCCCTGCGGACGGCCACGTGACCGAAATTTAGGCACATATTGCATCGAAAATGTATTCCCTTTAATATATATATATATATATATATATATATATATATATATATATATATATATATTGTAAATCGCTTGTAAATACGATATATAACTACAGTAAATAGTAGTTAGAGAGTTCTTTTTCACTCCTGGAGCCACACGAACCTGACGGCGCCTCAAAGAAGTAGACAGCCGCATGTCAAGGATCGGCTAATGTCATTTTATCGTTTCTTGTATCGCAATTGACTATTTCCTCGATGAACCGTCATCATGGACGTAATTATCGTTGCAAGTTCTACGAACACTGACCGTCCGGGTTAAGAAGTAAGTATAACTTATAAAACGAGTTGATATATGTATATATAAATGGCCTCTAAACGCGTACACAAAGGAGGAGCGGTCATCCTTGACATTCAGATCCAGTTTGGGGCCCAACCCAGGCCCCCAAAATAAATAAATAAATGACGCGACAAACCGAAAAAGAAACGCGAAATAAGAGGATGAAAAAAGGAAATGTTAAAACCCCCCCTTCCGGAGTTTATCGGACCTCAATTTCTGGGCCCCACTATCGCCAATTTGGGGTGAATTGTAGTGCGTAAATATCCATAAAAAAAAATAACATTAAGTATTGATTTAAATTCCGCTTTCTCGTATCGCTTTTGCCAATCGTCGGTCGAATACGTCGACGAAAACGTTATCGCGTCCTGCGCGTATTTCGCGTTTCTATACCGAGATTCGAAGCGTAAAAAGTGCGTCTGTTACAAAAGCGAAAAAGACCGAAAAAAAGGAAAATGATAAATGGGAAAGTAAAACAGCCGAAAGAACTTAGTTTCGAGGAGAGAACCTCGTTTATTTGCGAATCGTGTCTGTCCCCGGCATCGATCTAGGCCAAAGTGGCATCGAAGAGTTGGCACAATTTGGCAATAGATTGGGCAATATCTATCCGGCTGCCATTGTCTCTTTATTTCATTCGAACAACTGCCATTTATTAAAGGACATATCGGCCGACCGATATCGATTTCTCGAGGCGTTATATAATAAGATAAGGCCGAGCCAACTTCGGAAGGCTGAGTTTATCCGGACACAGTTTTTTTTTCTCCTCCGTCCAAATACAATTATAATTAAGCTTTCACAATTAACAATCTCTGAGCTATGAAAACCAGAACCTCATCGTTGTTAACCACCTCCATGCACCAACCTACAGTCTGGGCCCAAATACAGTGGTCCAAAAATATGTATCCACTGTTCAACAGTCCACAACTTGCAAACTAATTGACCGAGTTGTCTCTCATTTTTGGTACAGTTATAGTGTTGTATACAACCGTTGTATTGCGTTGTTCAGTTCTGTCAGATGACAGTCGGCGGATAGTCAGTGTTCTGTTGTGTCAGTTGTACCTTGGTGTTACTCGAGTAAACATGGCTGGCGCAAGGCTTAGAATTGGATGAAAGGAAGTCAGTTTTAAAGAGTGGTATTTTAAGTACGACAATGGCGAAATGAGTATCGAACAGAGCCAACTGAATCTGACTGAACACGTTGTGCAGTCAGTAGTCGGTGGTGCAGCAGTTGGGCGGCATCGTTTCTGTCTGCGGACGTTAATAATGGTGACCTTGATTTCGAACACCTACAGCTATGATATATCTTCAAGTTGGACTTTAAGCTACACTTTCACCAAAAATGAGACCCAATTCCGTCAATTAGTTTTCGAGTTATGGACTTTTAAACGGTGGATACATTTTTTTGGACCACTCTGTATACGCGCCTGTTCGACAAATTCGGAGATTCCGGGCCGAAATTTTCCAGATTTTCTCGGGAGTCCGGTCCCGTTTTTTCAATTTCCCGAATAGTTTTTCAAGATTTTTGTTCACTTTTTTTCGAATATAACCAATTCCAAATTCGGTATCGCCGAGCCGGGGGCTGCAAATACAACTTATCACCGGCCGTCAAGGTCCCCCCGAGATCCGTTCACTGACCCGTTCTTGAATTAGTAATTCCAATATAATTGTAGAATAGACGATTCTATTCGGTCGAGAAATTGGGAGTTTGAGTTTGGAATGGAAAAATAAATAGAATCGGCATAGCTCCCAATATCCGACTCAAAAGAATCGACTTGAACGGAAAATTTGGAAATTCACCTCAAGTTTCTTTATCGAGACAAAGACGTGAAAAATATACACGTATCGATTGCACCAGTATAACTGTAAAAGTTGATTGTTGAGAGTAATATCGAGTATTTTCTATCTTAGCGAAAGAAAACCGAGTAGAGTTGCCGTAACGGAAGATACCCGGGTTCGAATTCCAACAATATATTCAGATTTAAGAGATACCGATCCACGTTTAAAATTCTAATCGAAAAACATATTTATTGTCGATGTTGGCGCGAATACAGAATATAATAGGAGTCGTCGGTCGTTGGGCTCCACGATCAGTTCAGGAGTGAGCCACTTCGGAGTAGTATCCGTTTAGAGGAGATGGATACTCGAAAAACGCGTTATAAAAGTGTATTTATTAGGACAGTTTTATATTAATCGGGAGGCCCGGCTCTGGCCGAGGGGCCGGCGACGACCTTGACATTGGAGCCTCCAACAACGGACCTCGGGACAAGGTCACCGGCCGGCTCCAACGGCCGACATCCAGTTACACCAATTCTCGGACACCTGAAACCGAACTGTCGAATAAAATCTTAATTTTACTGGTCGAAAATGAACAGATCTTGGACTCTCTCTTGGTGATCTTTCGTCCTCTGTCCGAAAACCGACGAGTTGCGAAACTGATTGATAAGCGCGCGTTCTTATCACCGCCGCCGCGTTCTAAACCGCGTGTCTAAACGTCGGGCTAGAAGAGGGAATAATAGAGAAAATGAGTATTGGGCCGGTCTGTCCGATCGATTGATATTCGACGTTGGCCCCTGTTGCGCAACTGTCCCGCGCGCGAGAAACCGGTGCCAACTTTGGGCTGGGACAAAAACGGGTTTAGCCGCGAGACAATAACACAGCCGACGGTGAATAGTGAACGAATACCCGCGATGAATATTATCGGTGAGGAGCCACCGCCCCCGACTGCGCAACCGACGAACGAACAACGAAGGCTGTGCGGGTGTTGCGCAACACAACACGCCTCGGCCGGCCCAGATACGAGAGCTAATGCTGGGCTGGGGCTGTGTGGCACAACGAACATTTTTTTTTCCACGACAACACATCAATTCCAGTAGCAGAACTGTGTCCGCACTGTACCTGAAAGGTGTTGCGCAACTCCCGCCCGGCATCCCAAATAAATGAACTCCAAGAACTGGCGACTGGCCCGGATGGAGGCGGGTCGGAGGCCCATTGGGTTCGGCGCCGTTAATGCCGTAATTAATCCCTCTCGGGTTCTTATAGATTAGCACTAAACTCTATTATATCGGGTAGATTAATTCCTGTGCAAAGATGTTGGACTTACTTGAAAATATGTACAACCCCACTCGGTTCTTGTTGAAATCCGCAATTACTTAGTTGCCAACCCAATAATAACTATAACTACACTCGGCCTACAGTGGTCCCAATACTCTGATCAGTAGATACAGATGCCACAATAAAGGATAGTTGAAAAATCGAAAATTATGTTGTTTTTATTAGGTAGTTTCCCCGTCCTGGTCCCCACCGATAGTTCCGAAATGAGGAGGTACGCTTGCGTAAGAATGAAAATGTGATTCCGGTAAGGTATAGTTTACGTTACGTAATAGTTTCAAAACTAGTCCAATAACTGGGCCATCGCATAAATGGTCTGCTCGAAAGGCCGGAGAGATGGCCCAGTAACTCTACTGGGTCGAAATTGCGACCCAACCGCTTATTATGACTATCCTCTTATATCCTCTCTTTGGGGGTTTTGTAGGGGCGCGAACGGGGTTTAAAAAAATACGACGTCGACGATCGGTTCCGAGGAGATAACACAATACCGCCGACCTCCCACCACGACTGGACAATAAACGATAATCTGTCATTTATTGTACAATCGATCCGACTTTTTTCAGTGGGGGGAAGTGGCCTCTAAGCCGGCCGGAAGGAGGAGGTCATCATCTGGAGGCTCTGAAGGATGAGCCACTGGAGGAGGCCACTCGTCGGACTGGAAAATTAGGACGAGCGGTCAGTGGATGAGAGAGAGAGAGAGAGAGAGAGAGAGAGAGAGAGAGAGAGAGAGAGGGAGAAAAATTCGATTCGGATCAGCACTAAAAGGACGGTCCGAAGGACTTTCGATCGAGATCTCCGGATGCGCGCCATAATAGTTCTAGTGGCGCTTATTATCGTCCGTATTTATAGTTGCCGAAAATAAAATCATATTTCGACCATTTCTCGATTCCTCCTCCTTAGTTGGCAACTAAGTAATTGCGCAATTCACCCCCGACAAAAGTGGGCGTTGTACCGATTTTTAAGTGCGTCGCAACATCTTTGTCCACTGATAAGATTCTTCGAGACGTCATTAATTTGGTCCTTTCCGGACCTTTCGGTTGAGGACGACGATGACCCCCGAATAATAAAGGCCATTATCGATTCGGATCGCCCCACAGTTCAACAGAGAATGTATTTTAATACGGCTTATCTGTGCCGTAGATGTTGACGTACCGTAGAAATATGTACAGCGCCAGCGCCCACTTTTGTCGGGGGTGAATTCCACAATTACACTTAGTTGCCGGACCCTTGCAGACCTTTATACCTGCTCCGGCCGCCTATATTAGGTAGGGAGGAGTAATTCTTTTTCAGTTTTTTTTTGGCCCCTCCCCCCCCCCCCCCCCCAACAGCCAGAAGGTTGGACTTTTCGAAAGGTCAGTTGTCGCAGCGCCCCGGCTAAAAACCCACCCGGGGTGGGCCCCGCCCAGCACTCCTCAACACAACCGAAATCAAAATACAATATATTAACACTACCGATAATAATATCGGTTGTGGGGCCGGCGCCAAAACGCATATATTAACGAGAGGCGAGAATGAGGCGTCGACAATTGACACAGGCCGCCACATTGCGCTCTGTGGCCAAACGCCAACACACACACACACACACACACACACACACACGTGTGTCGCATACGTGATGCAATATCGCCACCACCATCAATTGCAGGTCACGTGACCACACACACACACACCTTGACATTTAGCGGCGCTACCGAAAATCTAATTTGGGTCGCTCCCAAATAAATCAGGTACATATGCGATATATTCAAAATAAATGGGGCAATTGCAGAACGGAGCCGTATTGCGCAATATTGATGACCGAGTTGCCACTTTATATATATATAGGCTTTATAGACCGAATTACTCTTATAATAGTGGCTGCCGTCCTAAATTGCTATTTTCAAGTATTTTACAATAGAACCAATGTATATCCTTCCTCTGATACCGCGAATTTCACCGAATTGCCCTTTAGTTACTTAGACTTGAAACCCCAATTCTTGTCGTGTTACGTCTTCAGTGGTCATATTCATCAGTTAGCCTCTGAAAGGAGGACTACTGCGGCAAATTGGTATTACGGGTTTATAAGCGGACACGGCCTTTTAAAAGGGGGAAAAAAAACCCGCGGACGGCCCTGGTCTTTGATAATAAAAAAAGGTGTCGGGAGGATTTCGAAAAGGATGCCAACCAGGATACGAAACCGAGGCCGCGGCATAACCACAGTGGATGACCCTTTCAAAACTTTTTTTTCCCACTATTAAAAGTTCAATATTGAACTTGGGAGAACGGAAATATATCGGGTCGGCGACTAAGTAATTGCGGATTTCGCCCAGACGAGTGGCGTTGTACATATTTTTAAGTACGTCAACAACGATAAGTTTCTTAGATAATTTATTATTCTTTCCTTTCTGCGAAACGTTCTGTGAAATTACATCGACTCTTTGTGTGTATAAAAAGTAAAAGACGGTCACATTTTGTCACAAGACGAGGAGCGCTCCGGAGGACGTCCGGCGGAGGTCGACGATGACCATCTACGGCTTATCTGTGCAAAGGTACGTACTTAAAAATATGAAATCCGCAATTACTTAGTCGCCAACCCGATAGTTAGTTATCGCTTTCGGCGATAATTGGCGTTGTAATTCCGTTTCCCGAAGAGGGATTTTTGTTTGAAACTGCCGGCGCAATTTCGTTTCAATTTTTGTTTCCTGCAGAAAAACAAACTGGGGCCCGAGTCGTGACTGTTGAATCGTGACCACTAGAGAGAGATGGAGCACGAACGAAATTGACAGTCGGACTGGAGTTTTATATCTGAATTTCAGACGGTAGCAGACAAGAGGCAGTTTCTCGAACCAGGTTTCGAAACGAGCCGACGATGAAACTATAAAAGCCCATCGTCGGTACTCTAATTCGGTTATAGAGCAGAAGGTGAAACACCGTAGGTTCGTGATGTTTCTGTCTCCTCTCGCTCGGTTCGGTCTTTCGCTAGACCGGTTTCGGCCCATCCTCAGTAGCGCTGTGTGTCAGTCACTGTTGTAGCACTTTGGACGTTTTTCGGGCATCCTCACTGCTGCACTGTCACTTTCACATGTACTGGTGGAAACATCCAAAGTGCCCCAACAGTGGCTGACTGACACACAGCACAGCGCTACTGAAGATGGGGCGAGCGGCCGAAACCCCGGTCTAGCGAAAGACCAGACCGCAGCGAGATGAGACAGAAACATCACTGACCTACAGTATATTCCAAACCCCTCGCAGACCACAAAACAGCAGATATTAAACTGGAAGGTAAGACAGTAAGTCAATTACATTCATTTCTCACGACCTCCGAATAGATTTCTCGCTCTATTTCGCAGGCTTGTTTTACAGAAAAACCTCGTTCGTCGGACGTCTCAAAAAACAACTCCCTCTCTCAGTTCCCAAAGGAACTCAAAAGAGTAACAACACCAGCCCAGTTTATAATAAGTGGCAAAATTCCAGAACCCCGGACAATAATCGCTTCGGCTTATATAACTTTCGATCGGTCATATTATATTAATCACTCCAGAGAGAGAGAGAGAGAGAGAGTTAGAGTTGGAGGACTGTCCGGGAACGTCCCACGAGAAAACCGTCCATTAAATCTTTCCTCCGGCCGGTTTAAAACTCGGGTTTGCGCAATCGTATTATTCCTCGTCCCGCGCGTTAATTACGCCACGTTTCGTCATATATACAGCCGGCACCCTCCTGGGCCGGCTCGTTATTTCTTCCGAGCCTCTAACAAACCGTTATTATAATTATTCGTTTCTATCCAACCCGTGTATTCAGAGGGTCTCCACCGTTTTTGCAAACGGTGCGGAAAAATCCGCAATTGTTTAGTTGCCGGACGGAAAATAAGTCCCGTATACCTAACTGTAGAGGGCCAGCTTCTCGAAAACTGATGATGGCTATTATAATTTTAACGAAAAAATTGCCATCTGGCAATCGAACAAAGAAGGAGAGGAAAGCTGTGTCTGCAGTGCAAACGGTGTAAGGAACCAAAGATGGACTCATCAGGACTATGATGATGATCCGAGTGTCGGCGGGACATTTACGAGAGTAGTAAATGGGCACTTGAACTCTTACAAAGTGTTCAACTCGCCCTAGAAGCCCAAACGGCACTCGACTTTGCGGTAAAACCAGTTCCATTTCCTCGAACGGAGGGCCAATTGACGCTCAGAAAATGACACAAGAGACGGGGACACGCTTCGGACATGACAAACTACTCCTGCGGCCGGCTACTCTTCGCCGATATAATAAAGTCGAAGAACGGCCCGCTCCAAAACGAATCTATTCCAAGTTGGTAACTCCAACTTTCACCAACCTCTCCTCTTCTATATATGCAACACAATAACAGTCGACGGATGACTGTTGACCGAGTATGGGACGAATTTTCAAAAGGCCAAATTTTCGATTTTCGACTTTCCTTTATGGGGCAAGTGTATCTCACCTTGGGCCCACTGTGGAGTGAATATGGGACGAATCGGGGACAATTTTCGAAAAAACTAAATTTTCGATTTTTCAAATTTCCATTATGGGGCAAGTGTATCTCACTTTGGGACTACTGTGGACGTAATATGGGACGAATCGGGGACAATTTTCGAAAAAACAAAATTTTCGATTTTTCAAATTTCCTTTATGGGGCAAGTGTATCTCACTTTGGGCCCACTGTGGAGTGAATATGGGACGAATCGGGGACAATTTTCGAAAAAACTAAATTTTCGATTTTTCAAATTTCCATTATGGGGCAAGTGTATCTCACTTTGGGACTACTGTGGACGTAATATGGGACGAATCGGGGACAATTTTCGAAAAAACAAAATTTTCGATTTTTCAAATTTCCTTTATGGGGCAAGTGTATCTCACTTTGGGCCCACTGTGGAGTGAATATGGGACGAATCGGGGACAATTTTCGAAAAAACAAAATTTTCGATTTTTCAAATTTCCTTTATGGGGCAAGTGTATCTCACTTTGGGACTACTGTGGACGTAATATGGGACGAATCGGGGACAATTTTCGAAAAAACAAAATTTTCGATTTTTCAAATTTCCTTTATGGGGCAAGTGTATCTCACTTTGGGACTGTGGAGTGAATATGGGACGAATCGGGGACAATTTTCGAAAAACAAAATTTTCGATTTTTCAAATTTCCTTTATGGGGCAAGTGTATCTCACTTTGGGACTGTGGACGAATATGGGACGAATCGGGGACAATTTTCGTCCTTTATGGGGCAAAATTAATTTTCTTTATGGGGCAAGTGGAATCGGGGACAATTTTCGAAAAACAAAATTTCCCAAGTGTATCTCAAATGGGACGGATTATGGGACGAATCGGGGACAATTTTCGAAAAACAAAATTTTCGATTTTTCAAATTTCCTTTATGGGGCAAGTGTATCTCACTTTGGGACTGTGGAGTGAATATGGGACGAATCGGGGACAATTTTCGAAAAACAAAATTTTCGATTTTCAAATTTCCTTTATGGGGCAAGTGTGGGCCCACGGAATATGGGACGAATCGGGGACAATTTTCGAAAAACAAAATTTTCGATTTTCAAATTTCCTTTATGGGGCAAGTGTGGGCCCACGGAATATGGGACGAATCGGGGACAATTTTCGAAAAAACAAAATTTTCGATTTTTCAAATTTCCTTTATGGGGCAAGTGTATCTCACTTTGGGCCCACTGTGGACGGAATATGGGACGAATCGGGGACAATTTTCGAAAAAACAAAATTTTCGATTTTTCAAATTTCCTTTATGGGGCAAGTGTATCTCACTTTGGGACTGTGGAGTGAATATGGGACGAATCGGGGACAATTTTCGAAAAAACAAAATTTTCGATTTTTCAAATTTCCTTTATGGGGCAAGTGTATCTCACTTTGGGCCCACTGTGGAGTGAATATGGGACGAATCGGGGACAATTTTCGAAAAAACAAAATTTTTCTATTTTTCATGTTTTCTTTATCGGGCAAGTGTATCTCACCTTGGGCCCACTGTGGACGGAATATGGGACGAATCGGGGACAATTTTCGAAAAAACAAAATTTTCGATTTTTCAAATTTCCTTTATGGGGCAAGTGGATCAATAGATTGGGAGTGAAGGGAAGTGATTCGTTAATATCTGCTGCGTGTCAAGTGATTAGATCGAGAGCGATGAGGGCTTTCCAAATAAAACAATAAAGGGAATATAAAAAGAATGAACGGTCGACCGGGGCATACCGAAAGTGTACACCGCGTTACTTGGGGGGCCAGCGTCTCAGATTCCATTTTGGGCTCGATTTTACAGTCGGTCTTTTTGTTTCTGGGCGAGAAACGGGCTGGGACCGGGACCCGTCCCGGGAACGGATTTTGTACCCAAGAACAAATATGGTTAGTCTGTACGATGTCGTTTTCATATTTGACGTCTCTACGGAAGTATGAAACCCGCCACTGATCCGTTAATGTCGTGTATAAATCCGGCGAGATATAAGAGCCTGTTTCCAATTGTCAAGGGCGAGTCTGAAGGGCAAAGTTTCAACTCTGAATTGACATATTATATAGGGGTCCATCAGTTTATAATGGAGGGTCGTTGTACCGCTGTTTTTTCTTTTTTCCCCTCGAAGAATTCTAGAACGACCGACAGGAAAGAGATGAGACTTACTGGTCGCATCCAATTTAAACTTTTTTCTGTAGCCCGTAAATTTTATATATCGGAGCCCGGCAACTAAGTAATTGCGGAATTCACCAACAAGCGGCGTTGTACATATTTTTAAGTACGTCAACATCTCTGCACGGAGATAAGCCGCAGATGGTTTCGAATGCGCGTATAAGATACATTCGGCTTCTTTGAATCAATTCCTTTATTCGGTCATCGTCGACCTCCAGTGGACGTCCCCAGAGCGCTCCTCGTAGTTTTGTGAAAAATCCCCCGACCGGAATTTTGCGGAACAAATAATAACGTATCGAAGAATCTTATCTGTGCAAAAATGTTGACGTACTTAAAAATACGCAGAACCGGCCACTTGTCGGCGAATTCCGCAATTACTTAGTTGCCGGGCCCCGATATATTGAGGCATTGACTAAATTGGCCCGCTGAACAAATATTCCGGCGACGACGTTCGGGGTCATCCTCAACAATGGACAGGTAGGACACACTCGAATTTCAATCTGGAGCGTAGTTGAAATCGATTCGAAGAAATTGTTCTCGCTGCGACGGGTGACGCGAGTGAGGAGGACGCCGAGGTCGCCGTTCGAGGTCAACCGAGCCGGCCGGAAGCCAAAGTTGGTACTTAACAATGGTGAGAATGCGCCGCTTCTCTCCGCCAGCTAATCGACCAGTAGACCGGCCTCCATTAGCATCACCTCCTCCTCCTCCGTCCAACACCAAGAAGAACCACTTTATCGGCAGAGGACATCCATCAGAATCATCATGTTAGAGGTCGCCCGGGGAGGAGGACCGACCTCGACATTATCCTTCATTCCGGTTATTATGAGACAAAGGAACTCACGACGACAGGAACTTCGGTTGTATCACGTAATGATGATCCGGGAAGAATTACAGTAGTTCGAGAGGGCTACATCCTGAGGACCTAGTTACCTTCAGTTCATGACACATATTCCCGTTCATCCGGATAAAATCTACCACTCATTACACTCGCTCATTTATACATATCGACCCAGAATCCAGAAATCTCGGTAAGACAAAAGATTCACTGGGAATTGGATAGCCGGAAACTACCAGGGAAAAGATGTCCGAGAGAGGTCGACCGGTGCAGACGGGACGGTATTTATAAATTTATTAACCCATTCGTCTTATATCTCTCCCTGTCGGGTATATAGTATATGGTATATATTAACGCTGCTCCCAACACACACACACATACGAAGGACACGTTCGGGTTTATAAAGCGCAGCTCAGCTCCTCCTTTATATAACATACAACTCCCTTTAAGCGAGACTCTTCTTGTGATCGGTCGAAAGTTCAAATTTGACGAGCCCAACTTTCAAATTTTCCCGTTTGAAAAGACGAGAAAACCGAATCGGTTATATATATCGAATATGCGGCGAAATATGTCAAAAATTCTAAACCCGTCCGGGTCGAAGAGAGACACCGTTTAGCCCCGCGCGTAATAAACGGTAATTCCGAGGTCTCCGCATTACAAATTGAGAACGATCGATTATAATTATATAATAAATGCGAATATATTAATTGCCAGATTTATTAGCGATTCAACTCGGCGGTGTTTCTCCTCACTTCCCGTACCATTCGCCTTGGCATTTCCAAGAGAAATCTTCTTCTCCTCGTTATCCTTCTCTTCTCTTCTCTTCTCTTCTCTCCTCCGACCTTTCGTAACTCTTACCGTTCCCTTCGTCGGGGTGCCCGGTCGGGAAAAGAAGTTGGGTGTCGCGTTAGTGCTCTCGGGATTAAAACCCCGAGAGTCTGTTCCCGGAACCATCCATCCCCTCTGGAGTACCCCTTTGGAAAGGGGTTGTTGGGAAAAGGTCGAAGAACGTTCTTCCCGGGTCCCGGAACATCCGGGACGGGTAGCATTCCTTTTCATCGAAGGAAGTTCAAGGTAAGAAGAGTGAATAGCGACGACATGAGGCGGATGGACGGTAGAGGCATTTTTCCCTGTTTTTTTTTTAGTTTTTTTCTCTTCTGGTTGTTATTTTGCCCACGTCTTCTTCTCTCTCTCTCTCTCTCTCTCTCTCTCTTCTGTCTGTTCCCCCTCTGATTCATCCATTCATCCGGACACACTTTCGGGACTTTATTTATAAATAATTGGCTAAGAAAAAGCGGAAGGAAAGCAGTTTCCAGTGGCCTCTCGGTCTACAGGCCAAATGTACCTCAACTCCGGACCATTAAAGTCTCTATCTTCTGAACTGAAACAACTGGTGACCAAAATCCGCGAACAGAGAGAAAGGTAAAACGGTAATCGGCGTTCACTTTTGTTATTGCCTACCTAATTTCAAAGCCCACAGTTACTACACTATCGGAGGAGAAGGAAATGTTCAGGCATGGTGTATATATATATATATATATATATATATATATATATATATATATATATATATATAGAGAGAGAGAGAGAGAGAGAGAGAGAGAGAGAGAGAGAGAGAGAGAGAGAGAGAGAGAGAGAGAGAGGACACCCTTGACATTATGAAGATGAACAAACAGGAGGTGTATAAATTGAAAAGCGGTCCGCTGAGCGATCTTCTCCAGAGGTGAGTGGGAAGGCATGCGGACCTCCTCACTTATATGCGGACACGCAAGTTTATCTCTCTTTTTAATCCGCATTTCTCCCCTACACACTCTTCTCCCTCGCGCTTAACACTTCGCACATTGTTATATATCGCCGGAAAATATATCGGGGGTTTGATTGAAGGAAGCCCTTCGGGGGGATTGTCGCCAGCGACAAATTAAAAGTCAAATTGAGGAATAAGACTGAAATTTAGGCCGAGGTCAAATTTGTCGTGTCCATTTTAAAAACGGATTTATTAACAGTCGGGTCGGCAACTAAGTAATTGCGTATTACGGTCAACATCCCGGCACAGATAAGCCGTAGATAAAGATATACATTCAGGTTTCTCCGCAATGTCCCTCGTCGAACTACGTCGATCCGAATCACAATAACGGCCTTTTTATTCGGACATCGTCGACCCGGACGTCCGGAGGACCGGATAATAACGTCTGGAAGAATCCTATCCGTGCCGAAGATGTACTGACGTACTTAAAAACTTTGTACAACGCCAGTTTTGGCAGTAGATTGGCACTGAAGATAGCGCAATTGAACGATCGGAACGATCTATCTTTATTATTTTCGAGGAAAATTGCTTTCCCCTTCAACGGGTGGAGGTGTGAACGGTGCCGGCCGATTTTCTCGGCTGACAGGAGAGACGTCATCCTTCTTCTGGCGACGGGGATGACGCCACCGTTTGGCAACCGGCCCCCCTGCTGTTCGTACGGGGCCGGGCGGTTAATTTACGAACCGAAAAACCCCCATTTCGAAACGGACTGTCCGCCGGCCAACGAACGGGGGCGGCGGCGGCTCTTTACTTTTTCCCCAATATTTCGCCCCAACCGAGGTCACTCGGGGTGTCGAAAAAAACCGATATAAAGCTGAAAGCATCGCTCGGAATCCTCCTCCTATTCGACAGATCTCACTTTCACCACCTTACCTAATGACTACATAGTACCGACTCCGAGTTAAAAAAAAATTAGTTTTTACGGAAAATTTGTGTCCGTTTTGGGTAGTGAACTAAGCGAAATGGCGGTTAGGCCTAAGTTGGGCGCTAACAAGTTGCGTAATCCGGCAGAAGCAATAAGGAAGATCCCGAGCTCGGGCCAGGGCACGATCAGACCGAAAAATTTGTGTTTCCCCCCCGACTACGTGTCGAATTTCGGGAGTTTAGAAACTGTTTCGAAATTCGGCGGGCGACTTGCGCCATCCAGCCCAATCCCCGTCTCTTCTTCGGCCTTCTTCTTCTTCTTCTTCTCCTCTCACAATCTCTCGGACGAAATACGCGGGCGACCGGCCAAGTTTTTGCCGGCGGATCGCCCCGCACACAGACGGTGTTCTGTTTCGTGAATTATCCCATCAGCGGAACAATCCCATTAATACATAAAACCCGACCTATAGCGACTTATGTTCGCCACCAATTCTAATGGAATGGGGCGGCCGGCCTGGAGGAGGACTAAGTGCGCAGTTATTTATGTAGGTTGTGTAGATGTCCTAAGTAGAATGGCGAGTGGCCGAGGAGGAGGTGGAGGAGGAGGAGGGATTGTGCAATTTGATGGGCCACAACAGCCAAGGTTGAGAAGAAGACACAGAATTCCTCTCACTTTACACACACACACACAGACACAGACTCGGCTAATAATATATTCCACACCTGATTCATTATTCATTATCGAGCCTGTTTAATACATTCACCGGGAGACACACCGCTTCATATACCGGCGGTGGCTGAGTTTCATCGCGCAAAACGTGAACTACCAACCATCGAATTATAAGATATCTCGCTTTGGGAAACTGAAATTAACGATGTTTCAATTTTTCGTTTATCGGGCAAATGTATCTCACTTTGGGACCACTGTGGACTGAGTATGGGACGAATCGGGGACAATTTTCGAAAAAACAAAATTTTCGATTTTTCAAGATTCCTTTATGGGGCAAATGTATCTCACTTTGTGACCACTGTGGCCGGAATATGGGACAAATCGGGGACAATTTTTGGAAAAAATAAATTTTCGATTTTTCATGTTTCCTTTACGGGGCAAATGTAGCTCACTTTGGGCCCACTGTGGACGGAATATGGGACAAGTCGGGGACAATTTCTTACAAAAATTATTTTTTGATTTTTCAATTTTCCCTTTGTGTCCCAATTCTTCGGGGAAGAATTTTCAAATATCTTAAATATACCGAATAGGACTAAGAATTTTCCCCGAGGTACCCATTTAAATTTCATCACCTGGCAAATTAGACAGTTTCTGTACAACAAAGGAGTAATTCTGTCGTATTGATGGTTGTTGAGAGTGGATCGAACGGAAGCAATAGTTTTACGATAATAAATTCGAAACGGGGTAGAGGTAGTATTTTGGCTGGGAATAAAAGCGAGTTGAACGCGTTGATGGAACCCCCGCCCACCATTTTTTTTACCGCCAGTTTAGAGAGGGAAAGGTCAAAGAGAGGGAGAGCTCCCTCCTTCCAGACAGGAGTTTTCTCTCAGGCCGGCCGAGTTGTTGGCATTTCCTCCTCCTCCTCCTCCTGCCGCCGCCGCCGCCGCCGGCCGGGCCAGAAGAATCTTCCTCACGTTCGTGTCGATTTGAAAAAACATGGGAATAATTTATGGCTCGACCTTAAGACACCACCAGTCGCCCTCCCCCCCACCCCCCACCCCCCCGGGGAAAAAACGTGTGCTCGATGCACTCGAGCCCGCCTTGCGAAATGCTCAACCCTCTCGGAAGCCAAAGCCGTGAATTCGTGTTGCTATCCAGAGGGAGAGAGAGAGAGAGAGAGAGGGATTGTCGTGTCGCCTCTTGGTGAGGATCTGTTCCGGGACCGACCTTGGAGGATCCGCTCCACGTTCACGCTCGGTTTCAGGCCGCCGGTTGGCCTAAAATCTCGAGGATTCTTCTTATTTTCGTTACAACCGACCTCTACTTACTGCTAAGGTCGCCGGCGGTACGCAATACGGCGGAATATTTTTCCGTACTTTTATTTATTGTATACTACTCGGAATGTATAAGAGGGCCGGTGATATATATATATATATATATATATATATATATATATATATATAGATATATATATACACATATATATATCGAGACCGGGGTTTCGGCCGCTCGCCCCATCTTCAGTAGCGCTGTGCTGTGTCAGTCAGTCACTGTCGGCACTTTGGATGTTTGCACCAGTACACGTGAAAGTGACACAGTGGGCAGTGAGGATGCCCAAAAAACATCCAAAGAGCTAACAGTGACTAACACCGCTACTGAAGATGGCGAGCGGCCGAAACCCCGGTCTAGCAAAAGACCAAACCGCAGCGAGATGAGACAGAAACATCACGAACCTACAAAACAGATTACATTATCCGTTTGATCTATACACGAAAGGAACGCACAAAGACTCTGAATATGATGTTAGGCACACAACTAACTGGTTTAAAAAGGGGTTTATTCTATCTCCAGGTTTATGGCTCCAAGAAAAGGGTCCTCTAAGACCCCAGCCGGGAAACATTTGTTGGCCTGGCCATGCCCTAACTTAAATACGTGTGTCTATATATATTTTTATTTTCTCCGGAGCTAGTCTAATTTTTTCAGCAGAAGTGAGCCACTTCCTGGAAGAATGTTGACTATAATATTTTCGCCGTTTTCACGAGTTTTCAAGCTTTTTCCCTTATATTCGCTTAGAGTTGTCGTCAGATATTTATGAACCGAGAAACCCGGTTCGGAAGTCGAACCACAGTCACCGAACAAAGACGTATTATCGCGCCGCAGCTGTAGGTTGGTAAATTTGTAAATTCTCGGAAATTCTCTTCTCCCGTATCACTTTGTGTTGTTGATGTCGAAAGAATTCTGGCGGCGGTTCCCTGTTCCAGTCTCCAGTAGGCCAGTTGTCGGGAGAAAAATAAATAATAGTAATACCGGGAATGTTCAGATTTTGTGCTGTGGCCTCCGAGAAATAGACACGGTTGCCTCAACATTTACCGTCTTACCCCATTATGTTGTATACCCGAACGACAGAGAGAGTGTGTGTTTTGGCGGGATGAATGGGATGATACCGACCGTTTCACCGACTGTTTTGTTTCCAGTTCTAAGAATCTGACGAAACTGTAAATGTCACGGTTGGCTCCGAGACGCGGAATAGTGCTGTATATAGATTCATTTCGAATTCAACTCCCCGGTTAAAATATTCGCATTCCGTAGTCTTTTTGCAAAACGAGAGTGGGATAAAGACGTCGTTACGCAATTTGTCTACAATATGCCCGGGCGTGTTGCGCAACCGGCCATCTCCGTCGGCGCACGCCATCACCGCGTAATATTATCTCAAACGATCGGTAGACGCGATTATATTAGGTCGGTGGCAATTGATCGTATGACAGTTTGGGAAAATGCGGCATCTTCCAGCCGAAATTCCGGCCTTAAGACCTACCCAAAAATACAAATAAAGCCTTGCCAACCCGATACATCAGTTTGTACATTTACTCCTTAATATACAAGAAATATACAATTACCGAGTCTATAATTGACGAGTTACCTAACCCAATGGAAGACCATTTAAGGAGGGTGTTGAGTCATCGACGGATTAATTCGGTAATTTCTTCTATCCTCGGATTTATATTCAACGCGGTTTTATTCATCAGACAGAGCGCACTGTAAATAACGGTATATATTTATAATTGATTCCGGCCGTTAATTTAAACGGCTCGTTAAAATGTAAAACGACCTTAGAAAAAAAAGGTGGCTCGTTATCGTCGGTTGGGGGGTGGAATTGAGACGATTCGCGGGTTGTCAAAACGCGGAAATAAAACGATTTTACGGGAAAAGAACAATCGCGATTTCCTCCCGCAGAAGAGAAGAAGAAGAAGAAGAAGAACAAATCTTTCTTATCGAGGTCCGAAGGTGTACGCCCGGTAGGAACTGTACGGTACACTCGACGATTCCAAGGTGCCTAACATCAATTTCAAGGTTTAACCTTGGACTCTTAAAAAATTCGTATCGGGTCGTCGTCGATGGCATCAATCACTACACTACGGTAGACGTAGACGTAGAAACCCGTTGAGAAACCGGTCTAGGGCTGGATGGAAAATTAAATCGCCCGTATTTTTAGCACGTGGGAACAAAACCTAAATTTCAGAAAAAATATCCGCCATTTGAATCACTGTGGCCGTCACAACGTTACCAACTAATATTAGGTATAAGCGTATTTCAGGGCAAAGGGTAAAAACGATACCTATTTTTTACAAAGAAATCAACGGCACCCCTCAAAACGACGCGTTTCGGATTATTGTAATTTTATTACGTCGCGGAAAGAGTAATCGATTAACGGATGGTTCATTTCGGCCAATTCAATCGGTCTACGATTTAGAAACTGCGTTTCCAAGACATTTCCGTTTTTAGGACATTTTACATAGGGTTGACGCCTGTATCCGAGTGAAATTGTAAAGGTACCTAATTTTGTCTTCGTCAGTCTCGATAACGCTGTCGACCAAACCGACTAGATCATAGATGTCGACAATCAAGGCAAATCCTCCTCCTCATCCTCTCTTCGATAAGATATAAGCCGGTAATTCCGGACAGGAATATATATATATATATATATATATATATATATATATATATATATAGATGTCTGTTAGCGGGCACCCAATCGTCAGTGGGGGGTGGAGGACGAAAGAAAGTAGAATTGAAGTTAAGTTACTCACGGAGAGTGAGGAAGTGAGAAGGACGAGTGCCGCCGGCGACGGTAACATCTTGGTCGGGTACCGGCAATCGACTGGCTCCACCTGACGGCGCTGTTTTTACCTGAGCACGAGACTTCGACGACTGAACAGAGAGAGAGAGAGAGAGAGAGAGAGAGGGAGAGAGGGAGAGAGGGAGAACAACCGCTCGGCCTCCCACCACCACCACCATCACCACCACCATCACCATCACCATCACTGTGACTGGGGCTTGAGGGAGGGGGGGATGTAGAGGTCTCCACCCCCCCACCCCCCCTCCCCCCCCCAACCATCACCCTCTCGGGTGTTGTGCTTCTCCAGCACACCGTCCGACTACCTCACTTAGAGCACGAGAGAGAGAGAGAGTTGAAAACTCACCCAGAGTTAAATCCGCCCCCGGACGAGGGTGAATAATAACTGGAATTCGTACAGCGGTATTTAGCCGGTAAGTGACTGACAACGGGGGACAGAGAGAAACAATCGGAACAAAGGAAACGCCAAAATAAGGCGGATAGAATATATAGCGCACATACTGCGATATATATATATATCGGGTCGGCAATTGAGTCATTGAGGGGTTTCGTCGCCAGATGAAAATGGCGTTATTTGTATTTTTACGCCTGTTCGAACCTGTAGAGTATTCTGAAATGTTTATTACGCGCCAACTATATTCGTCGCGACTACCGAAAAATGCGCGACATAATAATAAGGGTGCAGACGCCGAAAGAGGAGAGGAATCCGCAATTATTTATTATAGATAGCGAGATATCAGTAGCGGATACCGTACTGTGTCGGCATTTAGCCGACGACGAAAATACCTTTTTAAACATTTAAAATCGACCCTACGTCGATCGCCGGAAGAATGCTTTTCGGCCGAAACGAAGCCCGGGGTTTTTTTTTCTTTTTTTCTCGAGACGGCGTAAACGTTGATTTTACCGTCCAGCCAAAATACCCGTACGAAATTCGCGGATCGGAATTTCGAATTCGATATCGAAGATTCGAACGGTTATTTGTACGGAGGCCGTATCACTATGAACCCCCGGAAAGAATATGTCTATTATTAGAACGCTGTCCGAGAAGGGTTTCCCTTTGTCCCCTAAATACCGCTGTACGAATTCCAGTTATTATTCGCCCTCGTCCGGGGGCGGATTTAACTCCAGCTGAGTTTTCAACTCGCTCTCTCTCTCTCTCTCTCCCATCTCTCTCTGTCAATAGTTCCCACTCCTCCCTTCTTTTAACCTGTCTATCGAAAAACTCGTAGGAAATACGGCTATACGCAGTCAATTGATTATATATTGAGCGATTAGCTAAATTGGCCAATATGAACAACTGCCCGGGCCACTGTCCGGTGACGTCCGAAGGCGGCCCTCCTCTTCAAAACTGTCTTAGCCAATAGGCTCGCTTCTTACATCAGGCTCGGATCCAACTGCGAGGTTCCCGTTGGCCTCCGGCCGAATTAAAACTGGGCCCGCTACCTCCGATATAATTTGAATTTTTCGCCCCGTTCGTATTTATATTCGTTTCGGTGACGGCCCCGAGCTGTGTATACCGTTCGGTCCCTATTTAAACGACGTCGTCCTTCCAACAGAGTGGGAAAAAATTAAATCACCTGTTTCCGCGAACCGCGCTCGTTATACCGGGGTTTTTGCAATGTGGGCGTCGCGACCGAAGGTAAACGCTCGAAGAATGAGAAAAAATGGAACAGATTTTGGGCGGACCCCAATGAGAGAAGCGGGCGGACGCGGAAAGGTTTAAAATATTTCGGTGTGATTTGAATTTCGACTCTTCGATATTGGAACTGTACGAAACGTCGGATTGAAACAAGGGCGAAATGCGAATTTTTCCGTTTTTCCTGAAGGTACAAATGCGTGAGGAACTGGAGGAAATGCCGTGGCCTCCGGCTGGCCACTCGACCGGCTCCTCTTCCGCACTGTTTCTGTACACCACCGTCTTCTGTCCCACTTTTGAACTCGAATTAAACACTTAATTGCGGACGGCCGGCCGGAAATTATCGGTCTGTGCACACAAAGACGAACTTCACGCCAATTTAATTCCAAGTATCCGCCTCCGCGCCTCAACTTCCTTTGACCTCCTCCACAACGACTTAACCCTTTGGCGGCGGAGCGCTCAGGAGCTCGTGAAAAAAGAATTTCCCAGTCTTTCGACGATGCTCCGAATTTTTATTGGCCCGTCTCCATTTCTCGTATCTCATCGTTGTCACGAAAGTGCACCATCTGTAACGGAGATTTATAGACGACTTTTGTCATCATTCGTGGAAAACTTTCGGTTCGTAATAACTCGTCGGTCGACGAGCAAAAAATCGATACATTCGGGCACTGTTGTTGTATTTTTCCACCCCATCAATCGTGAGTAACTACCGCGTACAGTTTTCGCGGTATAATAAGCATCTCTCTCTCTCTCTCTCTCTCTCTCTCTCTCTCTCTCTCTCTCTCTCTCTCTCTCTCTCTCTCTCTCTCTCTCTCTTACAATATGTTCGACCATATTTTCGGAGAAGAAAAGTCGAAAGATTTCTAATATCGACGATTTTGAGGGTTAATAAAAATCCCGGCAGTAGCCCAGTGTTAGTTACCGGCTCCGCTTTTTTCAAAAGAGTTTTCCCAACCCCCGGGTGGTCTCCTCTCTACACTTGCCCCAATAAAGGAAAGTTGTCGAAAAATGGAATATGTTTCAAAATTTCACAATTTTGGCGGAATTCCAACAACAACCTCCCACACCGACACACGGACCGAGGACCGAGGACAACGGCTGAGTTTAAAGGACCTAAAAATAAAAAAGAGGACGCGAGGAATTTTTCACTCCGAGGTCGGCCACTCGTTTGGAGGTCACCGGCAGAGGTAGAACAACCGAAATAAGAACAAAGGATGAGAGCGAGAGAGAGAGAGAGAGAGAGAGAGAGAGAGGGAGAGAAGGCGAATTGATACTGAGGTCAGTGACTGGCCGGCGCTCTAATAACCCCCGGCTGACCTCCGCCACAAGCCTAGTGACACACGAGTCGTGACAGAGTGCTCAAATTGGCGGCCGGATAATAAATACATTTGAACCATCCCCCGGAGCTCAATTCACGCACGATACCGATCAGAGACTACTATTTGAAACTTCTTAAGAGATCTGAGTACAACTGACGACAGCCGACCGATTGTAGTCACCGATCGAATGAAAATATCGCTCTTTCAAACTTTCTATATTTCGATCGGCGATTCTGTCAAAAAAAGAGCTATATACACACATGTATATATATATATATATATATATATATATATATATATCCCTCCCTGACTGGAGGAGAGAGAGAGAGAGAGAGAGAGAGAGGTAAAGAGGAGAATCAGTGAGTGAATGGAAGAGACAGAGTGGCTCAAGTTGGTGTATGAATGAAATCCGATTGCGGTTTGAAGAACCGGTCTATATCTAAATGAACGCCGAGTGAACACGATCGGAGCTGGTGAAAAAAAAGAACGAAAAAGAAAAACAGGGGTTTCGGCCACCCTCCCCAGCCGTCTATCCGAAATATCTCGAATATTACATTAATTATTTATTCGTTACGTTAACGTTGTCAATTGCCGTGTTCGTAACAAGGTCGTATAGGCAAATTGCGTAAATCGAAAGATAAATATTGTAGGGCTCCGAATTTTCTTCATTATACCGCCCTATTGAACATTCCCGGTTCATTTATGTTAATATTCGATAAGGTTTGAGAGTTCGAGTCTTAAAACTGACATCGAGGCCGTCCCAATTAGGACAGTCTGTTGTATGTTATGAGCAAACTCGACGGCAGCCTGCTTTCCACCCTTATATAGGGGGGTGTGTCCCCCTATTTAACGCTGGATTTGAATTAGATAAAAAACTCAGTTTTTTTTCCTTTTAACTTGTTATTTTTTTATCGAATCGTAGAGTAGACGGGACGGGGATTTGTACGACAATAACAGATCGGGCAAATGGCATCCAGTTTAGGCAGAAATAACTGACATAACATTTCACCGGTTGACCCCAAAATTCCTCACCGAACAGTGACACGTTGAGGATTCGTTTTTCGTTAATCGCGCGGGGAGAATTTTGACGATTAACTAAAGCCATCGAGGCGGAAATGCGCTTCGTCGAAATTGTCCAACTTTGGCCGCCAAAATTTCATTATTTTTCAAAATATTGTTCGAAAACACGTTGTTCTATCGTCCAGCGCCCCATTTGTACACTGACCCTAAACTATCGGTTGTCAAAAAGCTTTTTTTTAATACGGTCGCCAACTTTACTGCAAGAACGGTGGCAAATTCACAAATTTCGCGTTAATTTTGGTACACCCTATACAAATGAAATGGTCTTCTTAGGCAGGCTGTGTAAGAATTTGTATAACGCGCAAAAATAGGCTCGAATAGCGGGGTTTTTAACACACTAAAATCGGTTATAACCGGCCACTAAAAAGCCGCATTTTCGTAAGCAACCCCAAAGCTCAATTCAAAGTACGTAACCCAACTTAAAATCGACCTGTAAAACAGTGTTTTACTTACCGAAAAGCGGCCTAAAAATCGGTTTTTTTAACACAAAGTGTATATTTCTAACTAGAGCCGGGTGTATAACGCCAAAATGGATTAAGACGGCGATACTGACAAGATGGCCTACTGAAGACGGGGGTATACGAGATGTGTCAGGGACGAGTTTGTCCGTGTCGTCATCGTTTGTCAGCCCGTCGCGCCTACAGAAAACTGTAGAGTTAATTGTCCTTGAAGGAATGTAACGGGATGAGAGGAGAGAAAAAGAGAGATAGAGTGAAATAAATAAATACGGCGTAGCGGTCATTGAAAGCCCGTTGAGCTTGGGATTTCATTCATAGGCCGGCCCCGCTCCCTCGCTAATTCTCCCCTTATTATATATACATAGCTAATTAACTACCTAGAGCTACAGTTTTGTTTTTTTTCTCTTCGCCTTTTCCAACTCTTTATTTTAATACCGTTCAATTGGAATATTCAATTCCAACGGCTCTTCCAGTCGAGTCGACGCTCCCGGCATTTTCTCACAGCGTTGGCGCGGTGGTTTTCATTTTTTCCTTTTTCTTTTGGCTCCACTTCCAAGTCGATTCAGTGAAACTGCCCTAATAATACAATATACTCGCCCTGGTCTTTATATAAATGTTTTTCCCCCTACGGAGGACGCTCCGAAAGTCTCGACAACTCTTACAACAACTGAATAATGTACAACAGTAGGAAAATAAGTTAATTTGAAAAAGAGAAAATTTGTATACAAATGTCGGTGTTAATTAGGATTTATTAATTCTCACACTTTTTCAGACTTTATCTAATACTTTAATAAGTAAAGCCTTTTCCAAAAGTCGGATTCTAAGCTTAGCAAAGTAACAGTTTTTTAAATTTTAACTACTCAGCAGAAAGGGTCTTACTGAAACATACTTTTTAAGTCCGTTATTTTTTAAAATAATAATTTCTATAAGAACAATATAATGTTACTTATCGGACCTTTTCACTGTAGATACAAGGGCGTCCATGATCAAACTAACCCGATTACTGGGTTAAGATGATACCGATAAATTAGATAATACAAAATAAATTTCCGATCGGAAAATAAAATATACCGCCGCGCGTAATAACGATTTAAGTCTCAGCAGGGAGATCGGGGGCAAAATTCTCGCTGACATTTAACAAGGAACATCCTTAGAAAGGGAACCAGAGAGTTGCGCAAATATGAAATAAGAAATCGGAGAGAACCAGATAGGAAGGAATAAAAAAAAACCAGTTTTCCCTGTAAATAACTTTTGTACGAAGAAGATGGGTAGAGAAGAGAATGACCGACATCCCCCCCCCCGGTGACCCTCTAGAATTATCTTCTTCATTCTTATTATTATTATTATCCATCTCATCTCCTTTCTAAACTCACTTCGGTCCCGTAACCTTTAAGCCGGTGAGGCCATGAGGCGACCGGTTTGTCCGGTATCATTTAATTCTATATATTTTTACGCCTCAATCTCAGTCCAACCGATAAGAAATAATCGCGGAATTTTTCAAAAAGGAAATAAGTTACGACCCCTTAATTCTCGAGTGTACCTAACGTATATTTAGGTTCACTCATTCTTATCACTCTCTCATCCTTTAAATTCGTCCTTCGAATGAACGGAGTTTTAATTCGCGGCTTGATCGCGGTAGGTACACGGCCAGGTGTTACTACTGGAACGCATGTTGGGTACAGAACTAATTCGCGTTAATTGCGCGTTCCGCGGCCTCCCAGTGTTGTAACCGATTAGGAAGATCCAGCAAACAAAACCAAAACAGTGTCGGTCGGCTTAACGTCCTACACAATTAAATCGAATATTATACACAGGACGAGATGCATCGCTTACAGTTGACTCAGCACAACAGCTCTCCCGTTACACTAACTCACTCCCCACTAATAACTAGTAATTACTATATACTAACTCTACCTACCGATTCAACGGAGCCAATCTTTTTATAAAACTTTTTCCAATTTCCGCTTCTACGGACAATTGTTTCGGCGCCAGTTTAATGGAGAAAATTTCTTCAACAGTGATCTACACAAAAAGGAAAATTGAAAAACGAAAATTTTTCATATTTCAAAAATATTGGCGCGTCTGTCCCTCAGATCAGGAGCAGGAGCAGGAGCAGGAGCAGGAGCAGGAGCAGGAGCAGGAGCAGGAGCAGGAGCAGGAGCAGGAGCAGGAGCAGGAGCAGGAGCAGGAGCAGGAGCAGGAGCAGGAGCAGGAGCAGGAGCAGGAGCAGGATCAGGATCAGGATCAGGATCAGGAGCAGGAGCAGGATCAGGAGCAGGAGAAGGGCAGTTAATAATGGAGTTAAGGGGGTTTAATAATGGAGCCACCAGGAACCCAAAAAACCGGTTGAAGCTTAATGCCGGTACAGCAGAACACCCAAAATAGTGGCCAAAAACATTCGTAGGTCGTCCACAATATGATATACTTTTCGTACCTGTCCAGTACAAGCGTTCTAAAATCTATACAGAAATGATTACGGAGCAGTAAATATTATTCCTATATTAGACGTTTTCAACTAAATTATCTCGAAAAACGAGTGTAATTCACATTGGAACCTCTGATGACGGAGTAAGGCCGAGAACATTTTCGATTTTTCAACTTTCCTTTATGGGGCAAGTGTAACTCACTTTTCTCAGCTCCGGAAATCTCGATTTTCATTTCTACGGCTTTTAGCCGGTATTCATCTACCTAGGCGTGCACAAAATAGCGGCTATAAAATATTGGGTTGACAACTAAGTAATTGCAGAATTCGGAACGAGGAGCGCTCTGGACGTCCGGTGGGCGTCGATGATGACCAAATAAAGGTCATTATTGATTCAGATCGGATATTTCGGTACGTGGCCGACGCCCAGGAGGCGCGTATACAGCGCGGCGGCCATTAGTCATAGCGAAAACTAAATATTTAGCGATAAATCACCAAGACGTCGATCGAGAGTAACCCGATTAATGTGAGCACTGTTGTGGGAGAGAGAGAGAGAGAGAGAGAGAGAGAGAGAGAGAGAGAGAGAGAGAGAGAGAGAGAGAGAGAGAGAGAAATGCTAAGAGAAATCTAACTCGGCCCAACATGACCGATTGGAAATTAAACGCGCCATATAACGCCGGGATCACATTACATAAATAATGCCAGCAGTTGGGATCAATATTCCGATGGCGGCTGTGATGAGCCAACCAAGTTGGGTTTGTGAATTGTGTAACCACCGGGAGCTAGCAGCCAGGACACTACCATAGTGAACCTCTGGCACACCCAATACTGGCCCACCCAAACTTTAACCACCTTGAATTTGCTCGAATTGGATTGCTAAATGCCAGCAACACAAAAACCTAAAGGTCCTACAGCCGGACACAAACATCCTAACCTTCTGTTAATACCATTAAAATAACATCACATAAATGCCGGTAATATAAAAAAAATCTCGGTAATTATATATAAATTGAAAACTGTATTCAACATTCCGGGCAAGTGTATGTAACATTACTACACATGTGGGTGGAATATGGGACCGGTCGGGCAATTTTTTGTAAAAAGTGAAATTTTCGATTTCAGACCCGCCGTTTCAGGGGCAAGTGTAACTCACATTGGTACACTTGTGGGTGGAATATGGGACCGGCTCGACAGACCCGCCGTTTCACAAGTGTTTTGGTACAAAAAAATTTTTTGTAAAAAATGAAATTTTCGATTTCAGACCCGCCGTTTCAGGGGCAAGTGTAACTCACATTGGTACACTTGTGGGTGGAATATGGGACCGGTCTGACAATTTTTTGTAAAAAATGAAATTTTCGATTTCAGACCCGCCGTTTCAGGGGCAAGTGTAACTCACATTGGTACACTTGTTGGAATATACCGGTCACAATTTTTTATAAAGTGAAATTTTGATTTCAGACCCGCCGTTTCAGGGGAATGTAACTCACATTGGTATGGGACCGGTCGGACAATTTTTGTAAAAATGAAATTTTCGATTTCAGACCCGCCGTTTCAGGGGCAAGTGTAACTCACATTGGTACACTTGTGGGTGGAATATGGGACCGGTCGGGCAATTTTTTGTAAAAAGTGAAATTTTCGATTTCAGACCCGCCGTTTCAGGGGCAAGTGTAACTCACATTGGTACACTTGTGGGTGGAATATGGGACCGGTCGGGCAATTTTTTGTAAAAAGTGAAATTTTCGATTTCAGACCCGCCGTTTCAGGGGCAAGTGTAACTCACATTGGTACACTTGTGGGTGGAATATGGGACCGGTCGGACAATTTTTTGTAAAAAGTGAAATTTTCGATTTCAGACCCGCCGTTTCAGGGGCAAGTGTAACTCACATTGGTACACTTGTGGGTGGAATATGGGACCGGTCGGACAATTTTTTGTAAAAAATGAAATTTTCGATTTCAGACCCGCCGTTTCAGGGGCAAGTGTAACTCACATTGGTACACTTGTGGGTGGAATATGGGACCGGTCTGACAATATTTTGTAAAAAATGAAATTTTCGATTTCAGACCCGCCGTTTCAGGGGCAAGTGTAACTCACATTGGTACACTTGTGGGTGGAATATGGGACCGGTCGGGCAATTTTTTGTAAAAAGTGAAATTTTCAGGGCAAGTGTAACTCACATTGGTACACTTGTGAATATGGGACCCGCCTTTCAGGGGCAAGTGTAACTCACATTGGTACACTTGTGGGTGGAATATGGGACCGGTCGGACAATTTTTTGTAAAAAATGAAATTTTCGATTTCAGACCCGCCGTTTCAGGGGCAAGTGTAACTCACATTGGTACACTTGTGGGTGGAATATGGGACCGGTCGGACAATTTTTGTAAAAAATGAAATTTTCGATTTCAGACCCGCCGTTTCAGGGGCAAGTGTAACTCACATTGGTACACTTGTGGGTGGAATATGGGACCGGTCGGGCAATTTTTTGTAAAAAGTGAAATTTTCGATTTCAGACCCGCCGTTTCAGGGGCAAGTGTAACTCACATTGGTACACTTGTGGGTGGAATATGGGACCGGTCGGACAATTTTTTGTAAAAAGTGAAATTTTCGATTTCAGACCCGCCCTTTCAGGGGCAAGTGTAACTCACATTGGTACACTTGTGGGTGGAATATGGGACCGGTCGGGCAATTTTTTGTAAAAAATGAAATTTTCGATTTCAGACCCGCCGTTTCAGGGGCAAGTGTAACTCACATTGGTACACTTGTGGGTGGAATATGGGACCGGTCGGGCAATTTTTTGTAAAAAGTGAAATTTTCGATTTCAGACCCGCCGTTTCAGGGGCAAGTGTAACTCACATTGGTACACTTGTGGGTGGAATATGGGACCGGTCGGGCAATTTTTTGTAAAAAGTGAAATTTTCGATTTCAGACCCGCCGTTTCAGGGGCAAGTGTAACTCACATTGGTACACTTGTGGGTGGAATATGGGACCGGTCGGGCAATTTTTGTAAAAATGAAATTTTCGATTTCAGACCCGCCGTTTCAGGGGCAAGTGTAACTCACATTGGTACACTTGTGGGTGGAATATGGGACCGGTCGGGCAATTTTTGTAAAAGTGAAATTTTCGATTTCAGACCCGCCGTTTCAGGGGCAAGTGTAACTCACATTGGTACACTTGTGGGTGGAATATGGGACCGGTATTTTTGTAAAATGAAATTTTCGATTTCAGACCCGCCGTTTCAGGGGCAAGTGTAACTCACATTGGTACACTTGTGGGTGGAATATGGGACCGGTCGGACAATTTTTTGTAAAAAGTGAAATTTTCGATTTCAGACCCGCCGTTTCAGGGGCAAGTGTAACTCACATTGGTACACTTGTGGGTGGAATATGGGACCGGTCGGGCAATTTTTGTAAAAGTGAAATTTTCGATTTCAGACCCGCCGTTTCAGGGGCAAGTGTAACTCACATTGGTACACTTGTGGGTGGAATATGGGACCGGTCGGACAATTTTTGTAAAAAATGAAATTTTCGATTTCAGACCCGCCGTTTCAGGGGCAAGTGTAACTCATTGGTACACTTGTGGGTGGTCAATTTTTGTAAAAGTGAAATTTTCGATTTCAGACCCGCCGTTTTATGGGACCGGTGCTTGGAATATGGGACCAGTCGGGCAATTTTTGTAAAAGTGAAATTTTCGATTTCAGACCCGCCGTTTCAGGGGCAAGTGTAACTCACATTGGTACACTTGTGGGTGGAATATGGGACCGGTCGGACAATTTTTTGTAAAAAGTGAAATTTTCGATTTCAGACCCGCCGTTTCAGGGGCAACCGGTCGGTAACTCACTCAGACCCGCCGATTTCAGGGGAAGTGTAACTCACCATTGGTACGTTTCAGGGGCAAGTGTAACTCACATTGGTACACTTGTGGGTGGAATATGGGACCGGTCGGGCAATTTTTGTCGGACAATTTTTGTAAAGTGAAATTTTCGATTTCAGACCCGCTGTTTCAGGGGCAAGTGTAACTCACATTGGTACACTTGTGGGTGGAATATGGGACCGGTCAGACAATTTTGTAAAAATGAAATTTTCGATTTCAGACCCGCCGTTTCAGGGGCAAGTGTAACTCACATTGGTACACTTGTGGGTGGAATATGGGACCGGTCACAATTTTTTGTAAAAGTGAAATTTTCGATTTCAGACACCGCAAGGGGCAAGTGTAACTCACATTGGTACACTTGTGGGTGGAATATGGGGTCGGGTGGTCGATTTCAGACCCGCCGTTTCAGGGGCAAGTGTAACTCACTCATTGGTACACTTGTGGGTGGAATATGGGTCGGGCAATTTTTTGTGTGTGAAATTTTCGATTTCAGACCTGCCGTTTCGCAAGTAACTCACATTGGTACACTTGTGGGTGGAATATGGGACCGGTCGGCAAGTGTGATTTCAGAACATTTGGGGGGCAAGTCAACTCACATTGGTACACTTGTGGGTGGAATATGGGACCGGTCGGGCAATGAAATTTTCGATTTCAGACCCGCCGTTTCAGGGGCAAGTGTAACTCACATTGGTACACTTGTGGGAATATGGGACCAGTGGAATTTTGTATGGGACCGGTCGGGACAATAAAAGTGAAATTTTCGATTTCAGACCCGCCGTTTCAGGGGCAAGTGTAACTCACATTGGTACACTTGTGGGTGGAATATGGGACCGGTCGGGCAATTTTTTGTAAAAAGTGAAATTTTCGATTTCAGACCCGCCGTTTCAGGGGCAAGTGTAACTCACATTGGTACACTTGTGTAAAAAGGTGGACCCGCTGTTTCAGGGCGGTCACGGACAATCGGGCAATTTTTTGTAAAAAGTGAAATTTTCGATTTCAGACCCGCCGTTTCAGGGGCAAGTGTAACTCACATTGGTACACCAAAAAACCATTTTCGGGTCTAAAATCGGCAATTTTGTGCCGATTTGAGTCTGAAAATAGCATTTCGGGGCCGATTGTGCGTCATGAAACGCCTTTTTGGGCTTATTTTACGTATAAGAACGGCGTTTTTGGGCTTATTTTGCGCGTATGAACCGCATTTTGGGCTCATTTTGCGCCTAACAACCGCATTTTGGGCTCATTTTGCGCATAACAACCGCATTTTTGGGCTCATTTTGCACCTATAGATAGATTTTTGGCAGATTTTGCGTCAAAAAACGGCATTTTTGGGCCTAAAAACTGCATTTCTTGCATATTTTCGGGTCTAAAATCCGCAATTTTTGGCTGATTTTCGTTTTAAAACTGCATTTTTGGGCCTGAAAACAGAATTTTTCGCCTAAAAAACGATTTTTGGCCCTATGAACAGCATTTTTGGGCCAATTTAGGGCGTAAAAACCGCATTTTTGGGCCAATTTTGGGCCTAAAAACGGCATTTTTGATCCAAAAACCGCATTTTTCGGCCAATTTTGAGCCTAAAAACGGCATTTTTGGGCCGATTTTGCGCCTAGTAACCGCATTTTTGGGTCTAAAACCACATTTTTGGGCTGAATTTGCGCCTAAAGAACCATTTTTGTCCCTTAAAACAGCAATTTTGGGCGTAAAAACGGCATTTTTGGGACTAAAAAACGCATATTTTGCATATTTTACGCTAGAAAAGCGCATTTTCGGGTCTAAAATCTGCAATTTTTGGCCGATTTTCGTCTTAAAACCGCATTTTTGGGCCTGAAAACAGTATTTTTTGCCGATTTTGCTCATAAAAGTACTAGTTTTGGCCCTAAGAACCACATTTTCTGGCCAATTTTGGGCCTGAAAATAGCATTTTTGGCCGATTTTGCGCCTAAAAAACCATTCTTGGCCCCAAGAACCGCATTTTTGGGCCTGAAAACGGCATTTTTGGGCCTAAAAACCGCATTTTTTGCATATTTTGCGCCAGAAATCCTCATTTTCGGGTCCAAAATCCGCAATTTTGTGCCGATTTCCGTCTGAAAACCGCATTTGGGGCCGATTATGCGTCAAAGAACGCATTTCGGAGTTATTTTGCACCTAAATACCACATTTTGTGGCTGATTTCCCACTCAAAACGTCATATTTGGGCCGAGTTTGCTCCTCGAAACGATATTTTTTAAAAAACCGCCCCCTCCCGGACCCCCAGGTGAAGCCGACGTTTTCTCGGTTAATATTATATAAGGGGCGGGTGGAAGTATTCTGCTGGAAGGGGCTGCAAGTTTTACTTTCTTCTATGCCCCCTACACCCCCCCACCAACCGGTTTCCAATCCGGTTATTAACGAGGGATGCAAATAGCCCGCGTTGCGCAATTATAAAATTCTGCAGCCTCTCAGAGTGCAGGAAGACAAATGAATAGTCACGAGCGAAGGTGGTAATGTGCGAGGTGCGATTAAAGAAGAGGGAGCGGAAATCTTCCCGGTCGAGGCCGAAGGGGGCCATTTTTAAAATCAGTGAAAGGCCAACGAGCCTCGGGCATAGCCCCTAACAACACTTCATCACTTGTACTTATTATAAATGACAGGAGAACAGCAAACCAGGAACCCTGTATTATTATTATTATTAGATATATAGTCTTCCTCGAATCCGAGATACTGGCTGGACGCGGTGTCCAAACTGGCGTTATCATTCATCATCACCTCCTCACACTCATCGCTCATCACTCATCACTTCCATCATATGACCCGTCCCGATATGATATTTGGCTACATCAAAAATAACTAGAAATACCGGCGAAACAAACGACACCGCATTTTTGGGCCAATTTTGGGCCTAAAAACTGAAGTTTTGGGCCTAAAAACCGCTTTTTTTGCATATTTTATGCCAGAAAACCGTATTTTCCGGTCAAAAATTCGCAAATTTTTGCCGATTTTCGTCTTAAAATAGCATTTTGGGGGCGATTTTGCGTCATAAAACGCCTTTTTGGCCTTATTTTGCGTTTAAGAACGGCATTTTTGGGCTTATTTTGCGCGTATGAACCGCATTTTGGGCTTATTTTGCGCCTAGAGATAGGATTTTTGGCCGATTTTGCGTCAAAAAAAAGCATTTTTGGGCCTAAAAACCTCTATTTTTGCATATTTTACGCCATAAAACCGTATTTTCGGGTCAAAAATCCGCAATTTTTTGCCGATTTGCGTTTAAAAACCGCATTTTGGCGGCGATTTGGCCCCAAAAACCTCATTTTTAGGCCTAAAAACAGCATTTGTTATTTTATCCACTGTTTCGGTTTGCCTGTATGCGGATTCTGTCCGAGTGAAATGTGTCATTCCGACTTTACTTTCGGCTCTCGCATTACGAATCTCTAAGTTGGCGAGTAATTAAGTATTTGAGTAATTTCTCCCCTCCCACCTCAAGAAGAGAAGTTCCGTTTGGAGGAGAGTGGGGCCTGCAGTATTTTTGTTGCGCCGCTCTGACCTTTCAGAGGACACAATTAAAGAAGGGCAACATCGCTCGGCTGTCGGTTGACCTTTGAGAATGTCGTCGGTACGACATAAAGCGTTATTATTGTTGACCAATTAACAAATATTTAAGCCGGCAGTCGATTTAAGCCGAAGACCGGTTGGGCCCTTCAATCAGTCCTCATTCAGATACATCCGCTCCGGATGACCTCTCCGCCGAAATCTCGACCCCGCACTTATATTAAATTAACGCTAAATAAATCCCAGTCTACGGCCCGACTGCTATACTATACTATACGCCCTCCCCTTACTATTGACATATCTTCTCCATTCGATATATCCGTCACGCCAATTTTGGGCCTAAAAACAGTATTTTCGGGCCGATTTTTCGCCTAGAAACCGCATTTTTGGGCCGATTTGCGCCTAGAAACCGCATTTTTGGGTCTAAAACCAGATTTTTGGCCCGAATTTGCACCTAAAGAACCATTTTTGGCCCTAAAACCGCATTTTTGGCCGATTTTGCGCCCAAAAAAACATTTTTGGCCCTATAAACCGCATTGTTGGGACAATTTTGGGCCTAAAAACGGCATTTTTGGCCCTAATAACCGCATTTTTGGCCGATTTTGCGCCTAAAACAGCATTTTTAGGCCTAAAAACAGCATTTTTGGCCGATTTTGCGCCCAAAAAAACCTTTTTGGCCCTATAAACCGCATTGTTGGGCCAATTTTGGGCCTAAAAACGGCATTTTGGGCCTAAAAACCGCATATTTTGCATATTTTACGCTAGAAAAACTCTTTTTGGCCCTATAAACCGCATTGTTGGGCCAATTTTGGGCCTAAAACGGCATTTTGGGCCTAAAAACCGCATATTTTGCATATTTTACGCTAGAAAAACTCATTTTCGGGTCTAAAATCGGCAATTTTGTGCCGATTTGCGTCTAAAAACCGCATTTTGGGGCCGATTTTGCGCCTAGAAACCGCATTTTTGGGTCTAAAACCACATTTTTGGCCCGAATTTGCACCTAAAGAACCATTTTTGGCCCTAAAAACCGCATTTTTGGCCGATTTTGCGCCCAAAAAAACATTTTTGGCCCTATAAACCGCATTGTTGGGCCAATTTTGGGCCTAAAAACGGCATTTTGGGCCTAAAAACCGCATATTTTGCATATTTTACGCTAGAAAAACTCATTTTCGGGTCTAAAATCGGCAATTTTGTGCTGATTTGCGTCTATAAACCGCATTTTGGGGCCGATTATGCGTCCAAAACTGCTTTTCTGGGCTTATTTTGCGCGTAAGAACCGCATTTTTGGACTGATTTGGCACCTAGAAATAGAGTTTCTGGCCGATTTGGCGTCAATAACAGCATTTTTGGGTCTAAAACGGCATTTTTGGGCCTAAAAACAGCATTTTTGGCCGATTTCGCTCCTGAAAAACCATTTTTGGCCGGTCTACAAACCGGTATTTTATCGATCGTGGACGGTTCGGTTATGGACTTCTCCGTGTAAGTCTCTTTGTCGTTTACCCCTATAAACAATAATGACGCAAATTGGACGGCAATTTTGACGCGTAGTGGCCAATAATGTCCACGGTAGTGGTAATTTTTTTTTGTTGATAACCGGTAATTTGTTTTGTAATATTATTGTTAACGGTAGGAGAGTGTTGTACGGCTTCTCGTGTGTGAGAAAACACACAACCGTCCGGGATGATGAGAACTAGACTTGCCCCATAAAAGAATGGATCACCATAAAATCTCATTCTAATTGCGTTCGCGAGAACTCTCAATCGGTCCGGTATATATATACCCCCCAATTAAAACATTTATTATCGGCTTTATTGTTTAACTGCCTGCTCCGCTTTTGTCGGCTCGGGGGAAAAAAAAATAATCCCACATAGGAAAAAAAATGAAAATACGATCGAGAACAAAAATAATTACTATCGCCGGTTGCGCCACAGTAGGACAATTTTCGCAGCTTTTTCGGATCGAAAAATTACTTTTCAGGCGTTGACTATTATTGAAAAATTATACCCGGTTATAATTATTTCTACCTCTAGTCTTAGTCTTTCTCCAGAAACGCACACTGAGATACGCAAATTTCAAAAACTCAAACTTGCGATCGAATAAATAAATCCCGGCGGTTTAATATTATATAATATAACGCGGAGACCGGGGAGGTTCTTTAAGGATAAACTGAACTCTGAACTTTGACCCTCCGACTGTATCCCGTTAACTGTGTTCTATAGTGCGTCGTGTCCTCGGCACTCGATTTATAATAATAATAATAATAACGCGGCGGCCGACTTAATTACAAATGCAATTAACGCCCGGTCTACTCCGTTAATTAACTCTCGCGCGACTCTGAACGCTGAAAGGTTACAAATTGATTTCTCCCGGCTGATTGCAGACAGAGGACGGTCCACGTAGTCGTTAAACAATTAATTACAGTCGGCACAACTGGGGCAGACTGGGGTCGGCAACTAAGTGTAATTGCGGAATTCACCCCGACACAAGTGGCGTTCTACATATTTTTAAGTGCGTCACTATAAGACGGTTTCCAGTGCACCGATAAGATACATTCAATCATCAATAGTGGCCTCTATTCGGCTCATCGTCGACCTCCGCCGGACGTCCTTCGACCTGTCGATGTAATTTCGAATAATAACGTCTGGAAGAATCTTATCCGTGCCGAAGATGTTGTTGACGCACTTAAAAAATATGTACAACGCCACTTGTGTCGGGGTGAATTCCGCAATTACACTTAGTTGCCGACCCCACAATAGTCAGTCCCACGTATTTCCGCTCTTGTCCAGCATATAATATAACTCTGGAGATTCTGGAAATAATAATTCAGTCAGCGATTCGGTGGCGGACTTTGGCCGACTTTGTCCAGCGAAAGCACACAACTTTCACTAGTTTGTCGCCGACCCGACTGCATCACAAAACAAAGTATAACAAATTTAGCCAAACTAAGAATCTTTATATACTCTCTAAATTAAGATTAGCAAAAAAATCCCGGTGTTCGGTGACTACTGAAATCGTTACATATATGGATATGATGAAACTGCCCGTCCGCCATTTTGGCACATAATATATAATATATATGGCGTGTAATAGGGTTCCCACTACCGATATATAATATAATATCAATGCGGCCTCACTACCGACCGCTTTCATATTTTTTCACTAAAAGCAGTCCGATTCCTATCAATCAATTATTCCTCGCCGGATCGTGTATTGAGTTTCGAAAGAATATGTCTCTGTCCGAAAATTAGTCTCATCGTCTCTTGAGGGCCTGTAGAGGAGTAAAATTGTCTCCCCGATACATCGCGTCACGGTATCATTCTTATGATAAATTATTTCCCAGATGTTTGAATAAACATTTTCCCAATGGACTCACGCCACTTTTCCGTAAATGTAATTTTTCCAGGAAATTTCTACATAGTTTCGCCTTCTATTTTCCTTCTATACGTTTCTCGTTTTTCTTCGGTTTCCGACGTGGCCCGTTCACGACGATGACTTCCGGGACTTCCCCGGGTATTCCTGGATTTATAAAAAAATTGTAAACTCAGTAAACGCCTCGACGAAGACGACATCGAAATCGAAACTCGGACAAAAAATAAGTTTATAATGTGTTTCTTTATAAAAAAAAAATCTTCGAAACGTTTAAAAGTGTTACGGAAGATAAGATCGAAAACAATGCTCGGATACGGGGAAGGGAAAATTCGGGAAAATTTCGCATTCCTAACGGAGATGCGAAAAGCAAATAATAAGAATATTATATATATATAGTTGTTAATATAAACTTTGTAGAATTTAAACACGGATGAATTGGCTTATGGTGATATTCAACCCGATACGGGGCCCATTTGGTTTTTAGATAGTGTTTTTCGATTTAGCGGATATTTCTCGTGGAGATTAAATCTGCGGGCCGACTTATACTTGTCTTTCTTTAATCGAAAGTGAGAAAGTATCCGGTACCTTTCGTTCTTCCGTTGGGCCGCGAATAACTTTTGCTGGGGACGAGGAATCGGACAGTGAGAGGAATGCGCGCTCCGGGCGAGCATTTTTTTTTTATTTTATTTTTATTATCTTTTTTGTAGCCGATTCCCACTAAGTCGAAAGTTTCACTCTCGATATACTACTACTGGAAAAGGCGACGGCTGTTACGAAATACGGACGGTGAAGAAATTAATATCTTACTTCTTGATCGGCGATCGACTCGGCCCAAGACATTTTTGTGTTTTCAGATATTACCTTCGAATTGTCCCATATTCGGTCAACAGTGGTCCCAATCTGAGATACACGATACACTGGCCCCATAAAGGAATTTTGAATAGAGAGAAAATTTTGTTTTTTCGTAAATTGTCCCCGATTCGTCCCACATATTCCGTCCACAGTGCACGATACACGATACACTGGCCCCATTAAAGAATCGAAATAAATAAACTTCGTGTCGATAGTACGATATATAATACGATATATGTCAGTGTTATTGCACCGAGGACGGCCGTAGTGTGGACTTTTGACCGATGTCTACGACCGGTTGATCCATTTACGGTTTTGCTTACAAAAAAAAAAGAAGGTAATTATTACTTTCAATTTGCCGAACGCGTCGACAGTGTCCAATAATAATTTATTATTGAAAATCAAGCGACCTTTAGTTGGGCCGTTACTGAAATCTAGAGACGAGAGAAACGAAACGACCGTTTCAGTAACGGCCTCGTCACTGGGCCCTAATTTCTCCTAATATATGTACAATAATACTATTTCTAGTACAGATGTGTACTTCACGAAATAAAACTAATATATATATATATATATATATATATATATATATATATATATATATATATATATAAAGAGAGAGAGGGAAAGAGGAAATTCCGAGAATGGGTTTCAAATTCTGGGAAACCTTCAATTGAAGGGCAGAGAGCTCTTCTCTTCTGTCCAATTGCCCTGTTATTACCAGAGGGTAATTAAACGCACTCGGGCGGACAATTGCTACCCGGTAATTACTCTCGATAAGTAATTACGGAATAATTTTTTTTGTTTTCGTCGTGTTGTCGTCGTCTTTAAAACTATAAAATCACAGCTTCTTCCTGCGAAGGGTCACGTAGTTGGGGACCGGTGAAAGGGTTCTTCTACGAAGAGAGAGATGGGAGAGATGCCAGTTTTTTGGCAATCGCCAAATTTTGCGCCAACGCTCGGGCTTAAATCGGGTGCAATGGGCTTCGAATAAGTCAGTTGGTCGGCCGAGCCGGTTTTATTTTGCCAAGTAAAGTAGAGTGAGCGGATTGCGGAAGTTTGAAGAAGAGTACTAACTACTACTGCTACTACTGGGCGGTATAATAAATACACGTTACTACTGGTTGCTATATATAGGGCCGGACCTGTTCAGTAGAGTAGAAAGGCGGCAGTCGATTCCTGCCCACGATATAGACCCAATTTAGCCGGCTGAATAAATTGCATTAACTAACTCTCCGCGAGTTTTTAGTCGGCACGCCATCCTTAATTACGTTCCTCGGGTAATCTAGACAAATTGTAAACGAATTTTCGATTCAAAGACCGAGGGTCTTGGACCGATCGACCACGGTTGGGCGCCAAAACAGTTGAATAATTCGGTAACGCCCAATTATCCCCTTCATCTGGCCAAGTTTCAGAGTCGCTCCCCTTGTTATTTATAGACGGAAAATGGAAAATTGTGGGAGCCCAATTATAATTGTAGCTGGCGCTCGTATGACGACAACCAGAGCCGGTTATGTAAAATTGGTGCGCGGCTCGGGGGAATTAAATTCAAATTGGCCGAAGCCAACTGAAATATCTCACGGAACGCCAAGTCGGAAAAGGCACACCGTTTTTCTTATAGCGACGAACGTTTTTCCGATAACTTTACGGCGTCTTTGACAAAATGGCGTTCTACGTCCGGCCCAGAGCGGTAGGCGATCCCGGCCCAAGTTGGTTACATTTTTTTAAACAATATAACGTTATTTATCAATTTTATTCCATATTTGTAAGTTATAAAATTTCGAACATCAAAGAATCCGGTGTCCGCTTTCAGGGCAGGCCAAAGAGAGACGGCCCTGAGAGACAACGAAAAGACGACGGAGAAGAGAAAAGACTCATGAAAGTAGATCATCACAGTTACTTTCATCGATTGCCGAACGACATACGCCCATCTCCAATATAATAAAACTAAACTGAATCAAATACGGAGAGTTAGCGAGAGCGGCGCTCTCGAGCGAGTTTTCTCCACTGCACGATAAAAAATACAATAACAATAACAATAACAGTAGATTCTGTGTACTTTCTCTAAATCCGATAATAATCTCCGGCCAACCCCCCGGCCAAACAAAACCTTATCAATAATCGGGCATTAACGAAATAAACGCCTCCCGTCGGCCTCTCGCCATCTTCAGTAGCGCCGTGTTAGTCACTATTCGCCATTTTGGCGACATTGTTTTTCGGGGGGTGGGGGTGGGGCATCATCACTGCCCTATCAACGTCGCTTGTACTCGTGAACAGCGCGCGCTACTGAAGATGGCGGGCGGCCGAAACCCCCGGCGAGAAGAGACAGAGAAACAAACACTTTGTTTGTGGCTAACCCAGCTGCTGTTCGTCCCATCCATTAGTAATAATTGCCGGATATAACGGGCTGGTAAAATATAAATAACAGTGACAACTATACAGCCGCCTTAATCCGAAAGTCGATATATACAATAATCGGACCCTTTCTCACTTTCCAATTTTCACCCTCCGTATAATATGTATATGTATATATATATATATATATATATATATGGCCTCTCGGTCATATTAGTCCGGCCATAGGCAATAAATAATTTAAAACGCTCAATTGCCCAGTCGCCTGAACGGTAGATTCAATTACTATGATTATTCCGTATGTGAGTATTTGTGAACCGATACATATATATATATATATATATATATATATATACGATATGCCGAGTATCATAACACCTCCGTCTTCATATTTATGTCGCTTTTATGGAATAGGAAAAGTTATATACGACGTAGGAAATAATGTACTGACCAAATATAATACGGCGATCGATTTCGATTAACGACTTTTTATTCTATCGTCGTCGAGATTCGCACTTTTAGTGAAAAATCGAACGAAGAGTAAATCGGTTTTGGCGAACCACTGACTTTCTCGTTTGGTTTCGCGAAAACGCGACGAGTTTCATAATTGAAAATGGCCGGTGGGGGCGGGGGCGAGTTCGCTACCGAATGTTGTTCGCAAATTCTACCGAATAATAATAAAATGTACAATTTTTCCTATCAAACTGCGCTCTCTTATTTGTGCCAGTTTCCCAGGGTTGTTTTTTTCCTCTTTTCCCATCCCTGGGGGCCGGGAAAGCGTCGAATCGGCCTAAATTAAAGCCGGATTTCGTGTGACTGGACAATTCTTAATTGGAAAAGTAACACCGCCCCCCGCTCCCGCCCCCGCCCCTGCTCCGGGGACTTTTTTTTTATTAACGCCTCTTCTAATACCACTTTCTTAAAATCTCGTTTACCCCGTCTAATCATTACGCTCTCTTCTATCGAAATTTCGGCCTCAGGACCTCATAGCACTCGTTCCAGTGCCAAATAATGTTTACTCGCTTGGCAATTATGTACAGATTTTCTGCCTTCTTGAGTCCGGCCAAGGGACGACCGAGAAACGGCAAATACTTAATACTTTTAATCGTTATCTCTGAATAGACATACATAGCACATGCCAATTAGCGCATATACAGAGTGGTCCAAAAAAATGTATCCACCGTTTAACAGTCCATAACTCGCAAACTGATTGACCGAGTTGTGTCTCATTTTTGATGAAAGTGTAGCTTAAAGTCCAACTTGAAGATATCACACACTGTGGGTGTTCGAAATGGCCCACCATTATCCACGGACAGAAACGATGCAGCACAAACTCTACTGACTGCACAACGTGTTCAGTCGGATATTTGGCTCTGTTCGATACTAGTTTCGCCATTGCCGTTGAACCTCATTTCAATGTTTTCCTACTTAAAATACCACTCTTCAAAACTGGACTTCCTTTCATCCAGTTCTAAGCCTTGCGCCGGCCACGTTTACTCGAGTAACACAACAGGGTACAACTGACAACAGAACACTGACTATCCGCCGACTTGTGTCATCTGACAAAACAGAAATAACGCGATACAACGGTTGTATGGCGCTATTGCCCGAACTACAGCACTATAACAGTACCAAAAATGAGACACAACTCGGTCAATTAGTTGGCAAGTTGTGGACTTTTAAACGGTGGATACATTTTTTTGGACCACTCTGTATATATAGTCCGGTGGGTTAAATGTTGAGTAGGCGTCAGTTTCATTAGGGATTTGTACATTTGTTTAGTTCATCGGCCGAAATCAATAGCAGTAATATCCGGTATCGGAGTCGTTTCTTTACAGTCGGTTATGTGGAGGAGGATGCCGGGTAGAAAGATTGATGCGCAAAAAGAGGCCATTTTGCCGATAGAAATTGGGATAAAAGGTGGAAAAATAACTGAAAATGGTTATATTTGTCGGATCTTCGATCTCCCTTATAAAGCAAAGGGCAGAAATTACGTCTCGGTTCGCTCCTGAAATAACAACTTTTTTCGGGCTCGGTCTCACATATTTCTCGACATATATATATAATAACAGCCCAAAAATGACCTTTTCCCTTCGTCCGTTATTAGTTAATAGCCCCGTGATGACGGTGATTGCCACAGGGGCAACGCCAAATGGAGCCAGTTGGCTGGCACTCGGCAATTTTCTTTTTAAATGTACATTTTTAAGACGGCGTAACTCGCGTATTTCACATTCCGCTCACAAATATCTCAATCGGCGTCCGAGTACGAGTCCAAGCTTCGCTACTTAGTTAATTGATTAGAACGAAATTGATCTACTATCGAAGGAAAAAACCACCGCAACCCATCGACGGTACTCCCCCATAAACATGAACAGCGCATCTCGCTTAACTATGTACAGCGGGATCTGTCTATTCTAGGCGGCGTACAAAGAAAAATTGAAGACGGAAAATTTTCCTTTATTCCAACTTGTTCGCCGATTTTTCTCCCGTACTCGATCGACTACCGGGTCCCAATGCGAGCTACACTCGCCCCCTGAAAGGAAAGTTTTAAAAAAAGAAAATTTAGTTTTTTCAAAAACATTTCCAGACTGGCGGTTGGGCGGTGGAATGTGGAATGTGGTGTTGGGCTGAGTCGAAACTTTTTAGGCTTTTAAAGTCTTATTATCCCCTTTAGACCTTCGTCCCCCCGCCAGGCCTTAAGCTTATCATTAAGGAAAGTGTTTAACGCCGGAAAGCTCTAATTTACAGCTCGAGTTAAGTTGCGACACTGCGAGTTCCCTGGGCGTTTAAACGACTCCCGGGGGATGATTTCGCCATCCGGCATTCTTCGGGAATAGAGCCGTAGACGTCAAAATAAACCGCGGAGGTCGATTAATTTTAAGTCCAGCCAGTTAATTGGCCTTCCTCCAATTGATATCGCTCCAGCTCAGAGAAATTTTTTCGCAACTTTACGACTTTACGGACGCTGGCTGGGATATTGTTTAGGAAAAACGCCGGTTAGATTAGTCTACTGTCTACGGTCGTGCTCCCAACGATACAGATATACACAGGTATAGAGTATATACAACCCGACCCCGATTTGTCGGAGAACTAACTTTCTTAGCGGGCGCCCCGATTAGACGGGGGAAAAAACTGAAAATGAAGCGAAATTGCGCCATAAAAGCGTCGCCCCCTACGCCGACCCAAAATTATCTGGGAATTCGGCGACATTCCACTAAATACATTACCGTCCGTCCACCTTTTTATTACCGGGTCCGATGAATAAGCGGTAGGCCCAGATTAGACTAGGCTGGTCCAATAAGAAATTACTACACTCAGTTCTACCTGAAATTGAAGGGTGACTACAGCCAGAGGTCAAGTGAGGGTGAACGGGGCCACTTGTGTCTCTTAATACCTACGGAAGGTGAACATACCTCTGTATGGAGAAGGATGTTGGAAGGACTTTCCGTTCGGATGTTCCATCTATGCCGGTACCGGTTTCGAACAGGCTCTCTGTTCCTATATATTTTACCCGGTTTTGTTGGCTCGAGGTCAATTCCGGTGTCCTCTCTAGTGTTCTTTCGACGAAGAAGGTCACGGGGCGACCTTCAAAGGCAACGGCCAAATTGGAATGCGCCATCTTCTGCGGAAGCCGGTCCAGTGAAGATAATAAAGGTCAATTTACGAGACCGTATCGTCTAATAAATTCCAGATTCCCGGGCAATTGAAATAAGCGAGGAGCTCGTCAAGGCGGATAACGGGCGTCCGGATCTCTTGCCCAATCAACGCCTAATTTCCAGCCGAAGAAGAAGACGGAGGAGGAGGAGGAGGAGGAGGAGGAGGAGGAGGAGGAGGAGCCCGACAAGAAATCTGAAAGTAATCTCTGTTCCAGAAGGGCCGGCAGGTTATAAATAAGTGATATCTAAGGGAGCAACTTAGAAATTTTGATTTTATCTTGTAAGAGTAATTCTCGATTCCAGACGGAAATATAATCGGAATGGGGGGGGGATATTCGTTAGAAAGTGAATATTAACAGCAGTACGGCATCGTTGTGGCTAGAAAGTGGTCAGCTAGTTTTATATTTAGGTACACTTTCCTACTCTCGTTCGCAAACGCGTTAAAGGCTCCCGGCCGCTTATGATTCTTCTCGCCCTTCCAATATCGAATCTAATCTACAAAACAGCGCCATCGCTCAGTGGGACGCTACCGGCTCTCCGTTAGACTCGGCTCTTCGCCACCCTCAGTAGCGTCCCATCATCCCCCCCCCTCCTTGTACCTATCGGTCGGCGAGACCTGCTTTACTACTACTGGTCTCTATTGCGCGGACGCGCGTCAATCGATATAAAAATACTCAATCATTTAAATAATCAATAAGCGATAATTGTCACCATTTGTATCTGGCGGGAAAAATTTATTTAAATATTCATTAGGAGGAGTGCAGTGAGCGAAAGTTCAATAATTATTGTCCGTAGAGGCGGAGTGCCCTTTTCCCGGATAGAAAGTTTTGTGCGCCCAAGAGTGAGGGGGGGGGGGTAGGCGCCCTCAACCTCAAATTTACCGTTACTGTTTCCTCGTTGTACCTATCGTGCTCGCGGAAGAAAAAGAAAGTATCGTAAAATAATCCTGTCTCGTATTTATGTCTTTTGTATTTCCGAATGTTTTCCAGTTGGCGACCACTGTGTTCTCCTTTTTCAGCAGTGCAGGGCTGTTAAGCGGCAATCCCTAATTATAATCCCACCCAGTTTCTGGGATCGGTCGCGTCCAGGAATAGATTGACAATGTGCGTCTTATCTAGTGGGTCTCCAGGAGGGAACCCCGCTTACTGATTTTGGAATTCGGTCCACTACAACCCCACCATCTTCTACCATCTTGGAACTGGACGTGGAGTTTATTATTTAACGACGAATCGGGGACAATTTTCGAAAGAACAAAATTTTCGATTTTTCAAAATTCCTTTATAGGGGCAAGTGTATCTCACTTTGGGACCACTGTGCACCGAGTATGGGACAAATCGGGGACAATTTTCGAAAGAACAAAATTTTCGATTTTTCAAAATTCCTTTATAGGGGCAAGTGTATCTCACTTTGGGACCACTGTGCACCGAGTATGGGACAAATCGGGGACAATTTTCGAAAAAACAAAATTTTCGATTTTTCAAAATTCCTTTATAGGGGCAAGTGTATCTCACTTTGGGACCACTGTGCACCGAGTATGGGACAAATCGGGGACAATTTTCGAAAGAACAAAATTTTCGATTTTTCAAAATTCCTTTATAGGGGCAAGTGTATCTCACTTTGGGACCACTGTGCACCGAGTATGGGACAAATCGGGGACAATTTTCGAAAAACAAAATTTTCGATTTTTCAAAATTCCTTTATAGGGGCAAGTGTATCTCACTTTGGGACCACTGTGCACCGAGTATGGGACAAATCGGGGACAATTTTCGAAAGAACAAAATTTTCGATTTTTCAAAATTCCTTTATAGGGGCAAGTGTATCTCACTTTGGGACTACTGTGGACCGAATATGGGACAAATCGAAGGTAATTTCTGATAAAACAAAATTTTCGATTTTTCAAAATTCCTTTATGGGGCAAGTGTATCTCACTTTGGGACCACTGTGGACCGTGTATGGGACAAATCGGGGACAATTTTCTTTATTGGGCAAGTGCAAAACTACTGGGATGGGGTCGGTTTTAGAACTCTCTCGATAATGCTTTTGCAGAAAAATCCTTCCGGTTATCAGTTTTCGACATCTAGACAAATATTAGAGATAAGATAACTGTCGTTTTGTTTGCAATCAATCGATGAAAATGTCCCTCCGGCTTTTTTTTACTTTATATAGAAGATCCGTTAAAAGCAACTGTCAGTATCGGTTGTAACGTCACTAGAGTGTTACTGTACCGTTGGCGGCCTTCAATGTTACTACGGTAAAGGAAAATCGCGCCTGTATGTAGTACGATCGATTGAAACGTAACCGATTAGTTATAATTGAGTTATATTGAAGTAGAGGACTCTGATTGAAGATCAATTCTGTAGGTCAATGTCTGCCAAAGCGGAGACCTTTCACTGGGGCGACTTTAACGGTAGTATATAAACTGTACCGACAATAATACTGATTCTGGCCCATTTAACCCATTCGGATACTTTACTGGCCTTCTTCCAGGAGGAGGAGGAGGAGGAGGAGGAGACGTTAAGACGTTCCCCATTCGGGATGGGGTGAAAAACTCGGCCTGAAATACGCCCATTTATCCCCAAGGGCTGCATTCTCCCTCCTGACCATTATCCGATATATTATTTTACGAGATATCTCTCTCATAGCGTGTCACGGAGTGGACACGTCCGCGTCCTCGTATGCCCGTTTTTGTTCCTGTTGTTGATTGAGCCGTTTTTTCGAATTTTTAAGGAAATCCGCATTCGGAATTCTCGCCCTTGGCCGGCCGAAGATTTCTCCACCGTTTCCAATCTCGAATCTGGATCAAGAGCGACGGGCAAAGTTTCAGTCGAAGAAGGTCCTCTCCTCCCCCCCCCCTCCCGCTTCCTCCCAAATACAACTATTCCGTAAACAAATTGAATATATAAAGCTACAAAGTGGAATTTTAAAGAAACAGACGCGAAGGTGAGCTCCGTTCGAAGTCTCAAAATCTTGCGCGGAAATAGTGCAATTTCCCCTCCCCGCCACCCCGGTAATCGCTAATAAATTTCAACGGAATTACGTGATGTCCCACGAGATGTTTCGAGATGCCTACTTTTATGTTTCGACGGACGAGCGCCATATTTCCGCGGGAGAAAAAAAAACCTTGGAGAAAAACGAAATTTACGGTTTACGGGAAAGATCAAAATCGGGGCGGTTTCGATAGTCGAGCGTTTAGCGCGTCTTCAGTAGGCCGCCCGTCCCTCGAGGCGATCCGATTGTCGCAGAATTCTGTTGTTATTGTAATTAATTAGGCTTCTATAACTGGCGTTTCGCTTCGAATTTCACGATACAATTTGTATATTTAGGGCGAACCTGTACGCACTATCTCCCTGTCCGCTAGCACATTTACTACCCATATTAAGTGTAGGGCTTGGGGTTGATGACCCTCTGTCTACTGTTCACGTTTACTCGGATAATTTGAGATGATCTATCGGTATCTCTCTCTCTCTCTCTCTCTCTATTCGGAATTCCTCTCACCGCCAAGGTCATTTCTGTTCACGATTCAAGGTACAGGCTTCCGGGTCGATAACTAAGATAATTGCGGAATTCACCGCCGACAACTGGCCGTTCTGCATATTTTTAAGTACGTCAGTAGATCTTTGTGCACAGATAAGATTCTTTGTACGCGACGAGGAGCGCTCCGGAGGACGTCCGGTGGAGGAGGTCGACGATGACCACCGAATAAAGGCCGTTATTGTGATTCGGATCGCCATAGTTCGACACAAAGGACATTGGAGAGAGGCCGAATGTATCTTATCTACGGGGCTTATCTGTGCCGAAGATGTCGACGTACTTAAAAATATTGGTACAACGCCATTTGTGCCGAGGTGAAATCCGCAATTACTTAGTTGCCGACCCGATATATATATATATATATATATATATATATATATATATATATATATATATATATAGGCGCTTGTTAAAATTGAGCCGTAGAAAATGACCGTTGGGAACGTTAAGAAATCTGTTGCCAACTAAAAGTTGTGCCACTCGAGGAGAGTTTGGTTGGCTCATCTTTTATTGAGTTCATCTGGCGTGTATTTTGAAATTCGAAAGTTGGAAAAAGATTGTCGCAAAAAAAATAATAATATCCCGTCAGTTAGTTGTATATATACGGCTCAATTGGTGGGGTCACCGGGGTCAATTCGGCCGGGGTCAAGGTCGGCCGAGAACAACACACCGCCCGATATAATATACAGGAAAATACCGAGGAAACTAATTTAATATAACTGTTTTGTGGTCTACGAGGGGTTGGAATATACTGTAGGTTTGGTGTTTCGCTAGACCGGTTTCGGCTGCTCGCCCCATCTTCAGTAGCGCTGTGTGTCAGTCACTGTTGGGGCACTTTGGATGTTTGCACCAGTACACGTGGAAGTGACACAGTGGGCAGTGAGGATGCCCAAAAAACATCCAAAGTGCCCCAACAGTGACTGACTGACTGACACAGCACAGCGCTACTGAAGATGGGGCGAGCGGCCGAAACCCCGGTCTAGCGATAGACCAGACCGCAGCGAGATGAGACAGAAACATCACTGACCTACAGTACAGAGGAAACGTTTTGGTTACGGTCACCGTCTGAGGAGGAACCATCGGTGATCGAACCATTCTTCGAGACCCATCTCAACTGGTATTAATGGTAATTAAAGCGCTACAGTAATCGCCTTAATAATTGTGTCGGCCGAAACTACGATTGTACCTATTGGGAGGAGGATGGCCACAAGTGGCGACGGACAGAAACATTGGCGACAAACCGGTTTTCTCGTACCGAAAGATAAGACATTTAAATTGAAACGAGTCTTCGGGACGCCCAAAACGGAACACCGATTAACCTTTTCTCTGTGGCGTTCCACTTTTTTTTTTCTTTTTAATCCGCACGTTCCGACGCGATACGGCCACAGTTTTAGGGTCAGTTAGCCTCTCTACTGGACGGAAAAAAAATAATAAAAAAGAAAACGCTAAATGTTAACGGGTTGGCGGAGATAAACAGTGCCGGACCACACCACAGTTACATTAACCCGTCAGATGCCAAATTTTTTTTTCTGAACATTTTTCATAAATTTACTCATTTTACGACGCACTATTATCAAAATAGTACCTCCGAATATGTTTTGTCAAATATTTTATTGTTTAAATCGAGTCCCATCCGGGGAGGGGGGATTGGGGCAGTAGTACAGAGTTGAACCGACACATGAGACCGATCGTCTTTAAAGGGCCTAAGGTAGTTAATGGGTTAATTACCGTATAATAAATATATAAAAGCTCCCCCTGCCTCTCTCTATAGTATAGTGGCCAGATAGAGCCGGTTGGGAGCCCCCAAACAGATCGCATCCAAAATTGACATAGTTGGGCTTTTTCAGCGGTGTGTGGAAATTGACGAACACCAGTTTTCCCATCCATTGTTCGGCCGGCTAACAAAATTTTCCCTCCGACTGTAAACCTTTCTCCGCCTCCCACAGATCGGCAGTTGCGGCATAACTCTGGCGGGGCCCACTTGACGGTGTCTCTCTCCCCTTGATCTGTGGCAACAGGATATCATATCACCACTGTTACTCGAGGAGTTATTATAAAGCCAATAATCCTTAAATGACCGACGCCAACACTGGTGGTACAGGTCCTGTTCGAACAAGAATTATACAATAATTCCATCAATTATCCTTCATAGAGCAAGTGTATCTCACTTCGGGACCACTGCGGACCGAGTATGGGACAAATCGGGTGTTATTACTAATAACCCGAATCAATTATTATTATTTGACTTATACTCTGAGTATGGATCAAATCCGGGTATAGTTTCGAAGAAACCATAGTTGGCGTTATTATATTTGTCGGGTATTTAATAAGGGGCTGTTTTCCTCCCTTACTGGTTTTGGAATTGGGTTCGAATTTGTGTTTTTCGAGATGTTGGAACGGAAAATTGATTCAATTCTAGGGGCGGACGTCAGGGATGAGAGGGAGGATCGTGTGCGCCCACTGTACCGGCTGTATTAGGGCGAGTTTAAATGAAATGGGCCTAAAAGCGTCGAGGTTGGCCCATTTGGGGGGTTGGTTGGGCAACCGGGGCCGGCAATGGGCGGACAATGGGATCTCCGTTGCGAGGCCCCAGCTAGGCCTCCTTGACTTTTAAAATCGGACAAGTCATTTATTTTACCCGACTAAAGGCACACACACACACAGACACGTACACAACAAGGTAGGTAAATATATGTTGGGAAGGAGGAGGAGGAGGAGGAGGAGGAGGAGGAGGAGTGCCGGCGGCTGTCGGTCGGTACCACTCCCTAAAATTCGATCTTTACATTTAACCTTTATAGCCCAATTTTAAATCCGGCCATAATTCAATAAAAAAGGTCAGAGGAGATATTGGGCAGAGATTTAGGTTGGCGGTTGTCACGTGACTCGGGGTGGCGGGGGGGGGCGATAAAATTGATCCCCGGAGGAGGCGACCGCTCCTCCGCTCCATGCTCTGTCGCTATCGACAAATAATAAAACCGGACACTGAAGTGAAAAAAAAAAAGTGTTTTCGTTTTTATACAATCTCCCCCGCGCGACACAACAGCCACGTTTATATTCTCTCGACAAATTAATATTAACATTTCCGCCGGCTGTAGGGGGCTTAATGGGGCAAGTGTATCTCACTTTGGGACCACTGTCGACGGAATATGGGACAAATCGGGAACAATTTTCGAAAAAAAAAATTTTCGATTTTTCACAATTCCTTTATGGGGCAAGTGTTGTATCTCACTTTGGGACCACTGTCGACCCCGAGTATGGGACAAATCGGGAAAATTTTCGAAAAAACCAAAAATTTTCGATTTTTCAAGATTCCTTTATGGGGCAAGTGTATCTCTCTTTAGGCCTACAGTGGACCGAGTATGGGACAAATCGGGAACAATTTTCGAAAAAACCAAAAATTTTCAATTTTTCAAAATTCCTTTATGGGGCAAGTGTATCTCACTTTGGGACTACTGTGGACGTAATATGGGACAAATCGGGGACAATTTTCAAAAAGATAAAATTTTCGATTTTTCCAAATTCCTTTATGGGGTAAGTGTATCTCACTTTGGGACCACTGTGGACGGAATATGGGACGAATCGGGGACAATTTTCGAAAAAAACAAAAATTTTCGATTTGTCAAAATTCCTTAATGGAGCAAGTGTATCTCACTGTGGGACTCTAAAGAGGAAAAGTGTTTTCGTTTTTCAACAATCTTCCCGGCGACACAACAGCCGCGTTTATATTTTCCTCGACGCATTAATATTAACATTTCCGCCGGCTGTAGTTGAGGGGGGCTGGGGGGCATCGACGTAATCGCCGCGCTTACCGATAAGCGGCTCAACGAAAAGACGAAATATTCTGAGATTTTTCCCTTTCGGAAAAGACCGAATTTCACGGACTATTGTCGGCAGACGAGATGAGATGGATCGTTGGGAAAGATTTTTTTTCCCCGACCGCGGCCCGCTAACCGAGATGTTTCACACTGTTCGTCTATATATAATACGGATACACAATAGATTTATCTTCTTGTGCTATTATCTCTCTCTCCCTCTCTCGCGTTGTTTCACTATTAACTATTATCTGTCTTTATTCGGTCGCCATCGAACAGCGGTGGAGAATGGACTCCTGTCGCTCCTGGAGGGAATTCGGTTCTTATCTGATAAGAGTAAGAGGATCCGCACGCGTGAGGAGGACGATGCCGGCGGTCGAGACATACTCAAGGCGGTGGGTATTTCGCAATTAGATATAAAAAAAATCCTGTCGGGGGCGATAATAAACCGCGGTGGGACGGTGTGTTCGGCTGCCCCTCTCAGTTGTGCGTCTCGGCTCAAGTTAAATGTCAAGAGTTTGGCATTTTTGCTCCTCAAGGATCCCCAGTTTTCTTGCCGGTGTCTCCCGTGTTATTTGGCAACTGTTCCGTCAGAATTGGCCGGCCTCACCTTTATTTAGCGCGCCGGACGACCTCGTTCCGCCGTCTTCCCAAACCCGAGAACAAGAACCGACACCGTCCTGCCGAAAGAAACCAAACTGCCAGAAATGAAAACTGCCCATGAAACTATGGCATCGCTCTAAACACAGAACTAACTACTTGCGGCTAGCTCCTACCCTCCTTATATTATATTTCCTAGACTTTTTATTATATAATATACTATACTACAGTTTGTCATTGAACTGTCCAAATAATAATTGCCGATTTCAACCGTCCGCCGCCGCCCACACCCTGTACAGTACATATCGGACGAATTTATCGGGTATTTAACGATACAAATAAATCGGTCCCTCGGGTCAAATCCGCGAGCGGATATTTCATTTTTATTTGCTCATAACTGAGTACACCTATACGTTCGTTCTACGTTATTAAAAAAACCCGAAATAGGTACCCGGTTTGTGGAGGCCGGAACTGGTAATAGTACTTGTATATAACATTGTAATGGCGCCGACAATAGAGTTTCAACCCTACGGCCCGATGAGGGCATAAATGAAAATAACGTTAGTTCGGATGAGCGGCTGGATCGGGGCAAAGGTAAATCTTATGATACCGGTGACGAAAACTACTTAATATACCAGCGTGGCTCTGGCCTCTACCTACCATTTACCGGTAGCTCTTACTGCTCCCCTCTCCTTCCAGGAACCCTCCTCCTCCTCCTCCTCCTCCTCCTCCTCCACCACCTCCTCATCATCATCCTCATCCTTCTTATAATCAGCCCGACTTTTTGCTATTCGGTACTTATAACGAAATTGATCCCGTCGTCCTTCGAGAACGGCAGATAGGACGTTTTCCACAGTTACCGTTTCACAGAAAATACCGAGCCAGTAGTAGTAGTTAAAGCTGGTAACAGGGTCAGGGTTAAAAGAACGAGGTTGAGAAATCCCGCCCCCGTTATATTATAAATAGATAAAAAGTTATCCCCGGAGATATCGTGTCCATCGTTATTTATAAGGGGGCAACTGGCAAATGTGAAATGTGACAGAACCTGTAATTGTACAAACTCGTCCTAAAAATTTTTTTAAAGCCTGCAAGAAGAAAATTAGAGTTAAAGTAAATTTCACTTCATCAACTACCTCCTCCTCCTCCTCCCGGCTGAGACTAAAAAACTGATAAAGCGCTTCGGTGTCGAACCCTTGTTTTTCGACAATAGGTTTATGCGTGTATCTTATCTGTCGATATTAACACAAATACCGTAAGTATACCGCTAGAGAATTTCAAAATTATAAAACATTTGAAAAACAAACTTCGATAGATATATATATGTCCCTCGTCAAATGGATAAATGCGGGCACAAGTGGTAAAAAAAAAATTGGAATAGTTTTTTGTAATTTTCCCAATGAAATTCCCAAATGAAAACACTTACTAAAACTATAATAACTTTACAAAAAAAATTAAGAATTTAAAAATATTCGGGGCTAAAGAAATAAAAAGAGTACTCGATTTTTCTGAAAATATTTGTAAAGTACAATTTGCGCTCGACGACGACGTATATATAATAGTAATAATTTATAATATGCACATTCTTTCTTCTTTTGTACAGAGTGTCGCACTAAAAAAGTGTTTGCACTTATTCCATTCCGGGGGGCGCCGGTTCATTCAACAGCTTCGGCGGGATGTCCTCGTAGTCGTCCCTCACGTCTATCGTCAAGTCGGGAGGCGAAGACTACAACAAACAGAAACAGATTCAGTCCGCGAATTATGCGACCGTAACTTGAATCATCACCGACTAGCTCCCGGTAGGATCAGATAATGTTGCGGGAAGAACGGTTCGAAAAACGGGAAAAATGGTTGCTATCGAGCGATAGTCGGCACCGCCGCCACAATATCCTGCCGGAAGTGAGTGATAAATGACCGGTAGACCGGTAACGAGATAACGCAGTCATCGCTAAATTAAAAAATGAACTACGCGGGCAGTTTGAAATAATATTAAAGTCTCTAATCGATTGAAAAAAAAGGTAAACCGAAGTACTTACAGGTTCGTCCTTAACTTCGAATTCCATCTTAATCGGATGCGAAGGGCCGAGCAATATATCCATCACGCTCTGCGGAATGTGCGCCCTCTGAAACAACATCGAGTCTCTGTATAAAACTGAATAATCTACAATATACATCATTATACGGCCAACAGGAGCTTCACAGTCGCACAAAGACAAAGATGGTCTATCGTATTAAAAAGACTCGGTTTCTATTTATTACGGTCACCGAGTGTTATTATTAAAGCCAATACAAAGTATATTTATATTGACTCCTTGAACATTATTATTATTATTGTACATTATTGGATGAACAATTTTTGGATTAATATTCGCGCGTAATTAAGGTTTCTTTTGTTTTTATTTATATAGCAGAATGATGTAGTTCATGGCTCGTTATATGATTTATGATACGACGATCCATAAGAAATAGTTGAGTGTAACCTGGTTTTCAGTGAACGCCATGATGTGGTCGAGGAGGGGCAGTTTGAGGTCGGCCGACTGTTGGAAGACGTCGGCTAGCTGAGGCGCAGGCAACTGTAGCAGGACCTGGAAGCTGTGCGGCTGGGTGCGCTCGCAGCACTTTATGAAACCTTCCCAAACTTTCTTCTGGCGCCAAACCTACAGTGGATACGGTAATAAAAATATATGTAAAACGTGTGTCGGTACGGTTTGAAATAAATGACGGAGTTTAATTTATATTATATTCTATTCCAACGGCAACTGGCCACTGGCACTGGCGAGCGGGGCCACTTTGGACAAAACTTCTAAACTCACTAAAACAGGCAGGTGTCTAAAACATATCGGGCCTGTTGTTTCTTGTCGCGGTAGATAGTTATCTCAAATTTGGAACAACAGCAATTCGCTTACAAAAATTCAGATAGCGGCGATGAGGAAGGGGCGAGATGTTTCGTAAAGAGAAATATAAATAGAATTACATCTTCAGATTCCGTTTCGGATACTGATAAATGCGGTGAATGAGATGTAGATACCGCTCATCATATTTTACGACCGGATGTTGAGGAAGAAAGTATGCATATTTACGAATCCATAAATGAAATAAGAATAAAATTTGAAGGAATAAAAAAATTATTGGGATCGACGATGCGGGATGGGATTTGTAAAAGCGAACCGTAGAAACACGGTCTATTTTAGTATGAGCCTCTGCAGTATGTTGCATAACAAAGCCGATGTATGTCATTCATCGCGAGATGGAGGAATGAATCGAATTAAGTATGTACCTGCTTCAATATGAGCCTCTGGAGTATGTTCATGACAAAGCCGATGAGCCTCGGGTATAGCGAGAGCGCCTGTATGACTGTGCGCATCAATAGCGTCGGCAACGGGCTCACTTCCATCAAGTGCTGCATTACAACAGCCAGCACTTCCTGTGTGTAAGCCTGCTTGTCGGCAAAACACAGAGACGTAGCTGCAAACAGAATCAAATCAACTTCCGATTCAATTAGTTCAACCACTCGTCCACCGGAATTCAATATCCTGATAAGTCGCAAATTCTAATTATTCTTTTTCCGAGTATTGTATTTTGCGCCATTGGGCAATTGTAATTGGTGACCGATGCAATGCGTGATATGGAGTCAGTCGGTCATGTTGTCTGTCTCCGATCACAACTTCCCTTCCAGTCACATACCGACTGCATACCACGGCATATGGCCAGGTTCAAACTGCCAACCTCTGGCTCCCTGGCACTGAAAAATACTCACCATCAGTGAGTCACACTTGCCCTTCGCCAAGGCGGGTCGAAAATCGAAAATTTTCTTTTTTCGTTTTCCAAAATACATTATTCGACTAATTGCTGTCGATTGTATAGAAAAATCCTGGCTAGAAATGTTAAGTTTGAAAGGGGCGGTTGTCATTTAGAAAAAATGTGGTACAGATAAATAATGTTATATCTCGGTTAGTATTGATAATAGTCGTGCGCTTCTTTTTCCAAAATATATTTTTCGACTGATCGCAGTTAGGACGTGCACCCACCCGAAGGTGGGGTTATGGCGGGTATTATGGTGGAGTTGTGAATGTGAGGTGGTAAAACCGTTGCGGTGGAACTCGCTCGGGTTGTTTTTATTTAGGCAGAGAGAGAAAATCTTGGTGAGCGGCCACCAGCTAATAGGCCCAACCTAACTGAGCTTCTTCCCACAGTATCACACAATCGTACTGCGACGTTAGTTAGATTACGCTGTAATATTACGAAAATTACCTTTTATGACTGTTTTCAGTTCGCACTTTGAAGGATCTATCGTGTGAAGGGCTATCAGAAGTTCGGAGGGCGTTATCGGTGAAGAGTGAACAGTCGTGTCAGTTTGCGTTCCCAAAAGTCTGTTGAAAACCTGAAAATTACATCGAGTAAACACCACAGTCAGTGGAGAACACACGCACACACACACACACACACACATTTTGCAGATTTTGATTATAACTTATGAATGAAAAGTAGTGAAGAGTAGTGAGCTACAGCAACATACAAAACACTACATACTACTACGATTTAAGTAAGTATTGTCTCTTGTTAGTGTTGTGACTTAAAGTATTTGTGAAAACCTGGTTTCCAAAATATCACATTTCTGTTAGATTCTGTGGATTCCGTGTCGGGTCAACATTTATAAAAAAGAAATAAGTAGTTCCTCCTCTTATTTCTTAAATTTACTCGCCTACCTGAAGAGTCTTTAGGACGAATCTTGCATCCTTAGTATAATATGTCACAACCCCTACCAAGACACATAATACCTGCGTTTTCAATTTAAAATAGTTTGGTAACACTCTTCAAGTTTAGTTATACGCATTTATTGTAACGTCTGTTTTTCATTTTCCAATCTGTTGTCAAAAAGAAGAGTTTAACCAGCAAATGTTAACATATTTTCATAATCTAAATTTCTCGGGTGCAAGTTGTTGTATATGTCGACAGCCAGAATGAAACTGGATACTGTACGGCTTGATATGATATCTAAAGAACGGTGAACTGAACCTCTTAATTACCTCTTTAACGACGATTGGATTCAATTTTATCAGTTTCGGTAGAGCCGCTATGATTTCATTTTTGTTCAGCCCATTCAGTACGGGAATAAGAAACCTGACGTCCGATACTCTGGTGTGATAGAGATCCCTTACCCTGGCCACCAGCTCCATACTTGGCGCACCTGAAATATCCGGTTTAGAATTGTTATTTTATTGTGTCAGTATTTAATTACAGACGGAGCGATGACGAATGGATTGTTGTGTCTTGGATTGTTACGATCCGAGTTATCTACTTCAGAGCGTTTTCATAGATCGGATTACCCGCCTTACTTATATTATACTCCAACTTGGAGACCGGCACGGGCCACGGCGCACGGACTGCCCAACTCTGGATCCTTAGGCGATCCAAATGCTCTACGCCCCCACTCAGCCTCCCAGTATAGATTTGAAATTTACCGATTGCGCTTTATTGAAAAAATAAAATAATAAAATAAATATAAAAAGGACGACGGACTAACTTTTGTCGGTGAGTATATGAATTATTCTTGTGACAAGTGTTTCAGATCCCTTGGGACAGTCCTCGACCAACTTGAGCAGCTGAGGCGAGTCCATTCCCATTATTTTCACGGGAATTTCGATCACTCGCAAGATAGTCCGCTTCACGTCGGCCACTGTCTGAATATAGACTTTAGCCAGCCTGAAATAAAAAAACAGTCATTAAATTCGGGGTGGGGTAATATTTATCCGGGATTTCGGATAAAAAAGGCGGCGAAGAATTAAAATAAATATATTAAGAAAATTTGAAGTATTAACCACTTGCGCTGTGATTTAACTTTCAGTAGCTGTGCGGTAATGCATTACGTTGACGCCGTACCGCCTCTGCGGTGATAATGAACGATCCAACTGTTGGCCGACGTGACAGACACGTTGTTTTTGTTTCTGCGACAAATGGCTACCGACGTTGTATACACGTCACTGGCGGATTTGGAACGAAAGCATCTCGACGCGTGTGGCACGTCTTACGTAGCGCAAGTGGTTAAAACATTATGTTCTGGTGGTCCATGCGGAACACCTCACCCGTGTTATCCACCTTTTCGTTGAAAGGTATTTGAATTTGTGGAGGGGGATTACAATTACACACCGTACTAGTGTAATTTCGTCGTTCTTTGTTTTCTGCTATTATGTTTGTCATTTGCGATCGATTTTATCACCTTCTGTATATCCGCAATTATTACTGTTTTTTTATTTGTTCAATTTACAATTATTACGCAATTAAGATTAATGAAAGTAATTGATCGAGCGTACTCGTGAATAAGCTGCTGGTTGATGGGCAGAAGAGCAATGTATAGATATAGGCACGCTTTGATAGTGTCGTCGGCCCAGTTTTCCTGTTTGCATATCCGCCCTCTCTCCTCACCGAACAGAACCTCCGGAGGTTGGCTCAAGCAGAGGAATTTCAAATAAAGAACGGCGTACTCCTCTATGATACTGCGCATTTCCTCTCTCGAGTACAGCTGCACCACGTGATCGATGGCTGCCTCCCGAATCTTGTAACAACATTTTATTTATTATTTAGTTTATCAAATTAAACGAGTCATAAAATCGAATATACTCAATTGGACTTTACTCCAACAGTGCGAATAACTGGGGGAATTAAAATAAATAATGTAAGATGTGTTCTCACCTCGTTGTTCTGATGCGATGTGTTGGCGAGGAGCGTGTTGAGGAAGAACATCTGTTTTGGCGGTCGCATCAGTGAGAGCTTGTGGACAATGTTGAGGCCCAGCACGTCGTTGGCACAAAAGTGCTTGATGAGTTCTATCACCTCATCGGTCAAAAGGGGTACTTCCAAACAAAGCCTCGAAAGAATTCTGAAATATAAACAAGCCGTCCTGTTAATGGAACTGTCTCCAATGTCGCACATATCATCGCATCAAATTTTTATAGTTTACTATTTTAGTTTTTTCTGTACTTATTTTAGGTCAATGTGTAGCAATGAACCAATGTTGGTACCGCAACCTACACCTGGTACTGTGTATACTGTCAGGCGAGTATGGGACAAAAACGGGAATATTTTTGAAATATAGAAAAAAAATAAAACGATATATTCGGAGAATATACGGTTGGTAGTGGGTTAATGCGGTGTCTTTCTTACAGGTCTCAGACAATATTTAGCGGACGGTTCTGTCTTATGATCTAATTGTGGTACTCACAAATCCCTGTCTTTCATGTCGTTGTTGTTGATAACCGACTTGATGAGGTTGCAAAGCAGGTCGGTGTAGTTGTTGTCCGAGGTGACTCCGTCCTGGAGCTGGTTGGGCGGCCTCTTGTTGAACCCCTGGACCAGACTGTACTCCTCGTAGAGCCAAGTTAAAGCCAGACCGATCTGACTTCTTAAATCACTGACAATGTAGTTGTAAACAGCTTTGAAACAGAACAGACCAGAAAGAAACTGATATTGTTGTTTATCTTTGGTTATCGGGAGCTATCTAATGCGCATTTGTCGTACGGAGGGGCAAAGGTTTAATTCTCTGAGCCCTGTCCCTACTTTCTTTCAACGTACAAACTAATGTGAATGTCAAACACGGAAGATTTCCGTGACCGGAACTAGAATGAATTATCACTACCTAGGTTCCGGTAGGAACCCCTGCGATGTTGTAGGAAGAACCTCGGTTCACAGGGCAATAACTCCCCTTCAGATGGAGAGGGTTCCTTCCGATGGAGCCCGCTCGGGCAAATTCCAAGGGGCAAATCCCGGGACACAGGACAAATCCCAGGAGGAGGTCGGGGGGGTCAACCCCTGCCAACCGAACTTCTTCCTAATAACATTATGCGACGCTATCCTATCACAAGCTAGCTAGTTGGAAATGTTAATTTTATTTAAATGACAGAAATCATTTATCTAATCACCTGATTTAAGTAGATTTGTAAACAAATATAAAAACAGAATCATTACTTTGTCTAACTTTTTCATTGAAAGAGGCAGCGAGTGTGGCTATCATTTTCATTCTGACATCACTCACTCCGCCTGAAAGTGCGCTTGCTTCCGCATCCAATATCCTTTGAACAGCACCAACCTCCAAATTGTCTCTTACTTCCTGAAAACATAAATGATATTACATATATATATATATATATATATATATATATATATATATATATATAAAATTTGTAATTAATTACTGCGTTAATAATTTATTAGTACAATACTAGTAATATTATAATCAACCTCGTATCGGTAACTGTAAAAGAAGGTCGAAACTGCCAGGACTGTCTAACGATATCATATCGCATCCAATATTCCCAATATTCCAATATCAGAGAAATCTACCGTTTCTCAATCTGTAACACCTCCCAAATAATTCCGTTGTAGGCACAGACTATTTCCCACTAAAGGATTTCTGTTTTCCCATATTCTATCGCGCGTCCCGTCATTATATCAGAGTGCGTTCCAACTAAATCCAACTGCAGATTTAGTTGGCCGATTCAAATTCAGTTTCTTTTTCGTGGTCTATTAATTTGATCAATATATAACAACCCGTTAAACATATTTAACGGAGGACACAGAATATAGTCGATCCACTAACCAGGTACACCGACCACAGAAACATCGTGGAACAACGGGGTGGAAGAAAACAAACCAGTGAGGTTGGGCCGTGAGCGAAACCGGGTGGTTTGCTGCCATGGCAATCACGCTCGACTAGCACCACGGTTAGGTTAACCTCCGCTAACCACGGCTCTTCCTCCGGTATTATTACATTATCCTACCCGGATGTAGTATACTAGTAAGCGATGAGAATTAATAATAATGTTGTCCATTACATCAGGTACATCAGGGGTACACAAAGGGTACACCAGTAGTTCACCAGGGGTACAACAGGGGTACATCATGAGTACACAAGGGGTACACCACGCGTTTTCGATTATCAACCCACCGTTTCAGGGGCAAGTGTAACTCACATTGGTACACTTGTGGGTGGAATATGGGACCGGTCGGACAATTTTTTGTGAAAAATGAAATTTTCGATTTTAGACCCGCCGTTTCAGGGGCAAGTGTAACTCACATTGGTACACTTGTGGGTGGAATATGGGACCGGTCGGACAATTTTTTGTGAAAAATGAAATTTTCGATTTTAGACCCGCCGTTTCAGGGCAAGTGTAACTCAATTGGTACACTTGTGGGTGGTAACTCGGATATTTTGTGAAAAAAATTTTCACATTGGTACATTGGTACACTTGTGGGTGGAGTATGGGACCGGTCGGACAATTTTTTGTGAAAAATGAAATTTTCGATTTCAGACCCGCCGTTTCAGGGGCAAGTGTAACTCACATTGGTACACTTGTGGGTGGAATATGGGACACGGTGGGTGGAATATGGGACCGGTCGGGAATTTTTGAAAATGAAATTTTGACCCGCCTGTTTCAGACCCGTACACTTGTGGGTGGTTGGGACCGGTCAGGGAAATTTTCGCACCCGCTGTTTCAGTTAACTCACATTGGTACACTTGTGGGTGGAATATGGGACCGGGGACAATTTTGTAAAAAGTGAAATTTTCGATTTCAGTCGGACAATTTTTGTGAACCGGTCGGGCAATTTTTGTGAAATGAAATTTCTGTTTCAGGGGCAAGTGTAACTCACATTGGTACACTTGTGGGTGGAATATGGGACCGGTCGGCCTGATTTTCAGGGTTTCAGGGCAAGTGTAACTCACATTGGTACACTTGTGGGTGGAATCGGCAATTTTTTGAAAATGAAATTTTCAATGGGACAGGGGCGGTAACTCACATTGGTACACTTGTGGGTGGAATATGGGACTGGTCGGACAATTTTTGTAAAGTGAAATTTTCGATTTCAGACCCGCTGTTTCAGGGGCAAGTGTAACTCACATTGGTACACTTGTGGGTGGAATATGGGACCGGTCGGGCAATTTTTGTAAAAATGAAATTTTCGATTTCAGACCCGCTGTTTCAGGGGCGTAACTCACATTGGTACACTTGTGGGTGGAATATGGGACCGGTCGGGCAATTTTTGTAAAAATGAAATTTTCGATTTCAGACCCGCTGTTTCAGGGGCGTAACTCACATTGGTACACTTGTGGGTGGAATATGGGACCGGTCGGGCAATTTTTGTAAAAATGAAATTTTCGATTTCAGACCCGCTGTTTCAGGGGCAAGTGTAACTCACATTGGTACACTTGTGGGTGGAATATGGGACCGGTCGGGCAATTTTTGTAAAAATGAAATTTTCGATTTCAGACCCGCTGTCAGGGGCAAGTGTAACTCACATTGGTACACTTGTGGGTGGAATATGGGACCGGTCGGGCAATTTTTTGTGAAAAATGAAATTTTCGATTTTAGACCCGCCGTTTCAGGGGCAAGTGTAACTCACATTGGTACACTTGTGGGTGGAATATGGGACCGGTCGGGCAATTTTTGTGAAAATGAAAATGAACTTGTGGGTGGAATATGGGATTTTCGATTTCAGACCGGTCGGGCCCGACCCCGTTGTTTCAGGGGCAAGTGTAACTCACATTGGTACACTTGTGGGTGGAATATGGGACCGGTCGGGCAATTTTTGTAAAAATGAAATTTTCAAGTGATTTCATGGGACCCGCCGTTTCAGGGGCAAGTGTAACTCACATTGGTACACTTGTGGGTGGAATATGGGACCGGTCGGACAAATTGGATTGGTCTTGTGGGTGGAATATGGGACAATTTTTGTAAAAGTGAAATTTTCGGTCAGGGGCAAGTGTAATCACATTTAACAATGGAATATTCGCAATTTTTGTAAAAATGAAATTTCATTCAGGGGCAAGTGTCGAAATTTTTTTCAGACCCCTGTTTCAGGGGCAAGTGTAACTCACATTGGTACACTTGTGGGTGGAATATGTAACTCACATTGGACCGGTCGGGCAATTTTTGTAAAAATGAAAATTTTTGTAAAAATGAAATTTTCGATTTCAGACCCGCTGTTTCAGGGGCAAGTGTAACTCACATTGGTACACTTGTGGGTGGAATATGGGACCGGTCGGACAATTTTTGTAAAAATGAAATTTTCGATTTCAGACCCGCCGTTTCAGGGCAAGTGTAACTCACATTGGTACACTTGTGGGTGGAATATGGGACCGGTCGGGCAATTTTTGTAAAAATGAAATTTTCGATTTCAGACCCGCTGTTTCAGGGGCAAGTGTAACTCACATTGGTACACTTGTGGGTGGAATATGGGACCGGTCGGGCAATTTTTGTAAAAATGAAATTTTCGATTTCAGACCCGCTGTTTCAGGGGCAAGTGTAACTCACATTGGTACACTTGTGGGTGGAATATGGGACCCCAATTTTTGTAAAAAGTGAAATTTTCGATTTGACCCCGCCGTTTCAGGGGTAACTCACATTGGTAACTTGTGGTGTAACCGGTCGGGCAATTTTTGTAAAAATGAAATTTTCACACCCGCTGTTTGGTAACTCACACACTTGTGGGTGGAATATGGGACCGGTCGGACAATTTTTGTAAAATGAAATTTTCGATTTCAGACCCGCCGTTTCAGGGGCAAGTGTAACTCACATTGGTACACTTGTGGGTGGAATATGGGACCGGTCGGGGAAGTTTTTGTAAAAAATGAAATTTTCGATTTCAGACCCGCCGTTTCAGGGGCAAGTGTAACTCACATTGGTACACTTGTGGGTGGAATATGGGACCGGTCGGGGAATTTTTTGTGAAAAATGAAATTTTCGATTTCAGACCCGCCGTTTCAGGGGCAAGTGTAACTCACATTGGTACACTTGTGGGTGGAATATGGGACCGGTCGGACAATTTTTGTAAAAAGTGAAATTTTCGATTTCAGACCCGCTGTTTCAGGGCAAGTGTAACTCTACATTGGTACACTTGTGGGTGGAATATGGGACCGGTCCGATTTCAGACCCTGTTTCAGGGGCAAGTGTAACTCACATTGGTACACTTGTGGGTGGAATATGGGACCGGTCGGGCAATTTTTTGTGAAAAATGAAATTTTCGATTTCAGACCCGCCGTTTCAGGGGCAAGTGTAACTCACATTGGTACACTTGTGGGTGGAATATGGGACCGGTCGGACAATTTTTTGTGAAAAATGAAATTTTCGATTTCAGACCCGCCGTTTCAGGGGCAAGTGTAACTCACATTGGTACACTTGTGGGTGGAATATGGGACCGGTCGGGCAATTTTTGTAAAAATGAAATTTTCGATTTCAGACCCGCGTTTCAGGGCAAGTGTAACTCACATTGGTACACTTGTGGGTGGAATATGGGACCGGTCGGACAATTTTTTGTAAAAAGTGAAATTTTCGATTTCAGACCCGCCGTTTCAGGGGCAAGTGTAACTCACATTGGTACACTTGTGGGTGGAATATGGGACCGGTCGGGCAATTTTTTGTGAAAAATGAAATTTTCGATTTCAGACCCGCCGTTTCAGGGGCAAGTGTAACTCACATTGGTACACTTGTGGGTGGAATATGGGACCGGTCGGACAATTTTTTGTAAAAAGTGAAATTTTCGATTTCAGACCCGCCGTTTCAGGGGCAAGTGTAACTCACATTGGTACACTTGTGGGTGGAATATGGGACCGGTCGGACAATTTTTTGTAAAATGAAATTTTCGATTTCAGACCCGCCGTTTCAGGGGCAAGTGTAACTCACATTGGTACACTTGTGGGTGGAATATGGGACCGGTCGGGCAATTTTTTGTGAAAAATGAAATTTTCGATTTCAGACCCGCCGTTTCAGGGGCAAGTGTAACTCACATTGGTACACTTGTGGGTGGAATGGGTCGGGCAATTTTCGGGTGAAAAATGAAATTTTCGATTTCAGACCCGCCGTTTCAGGGGCAAGTGTAACTCACATTGGTACACTTGTGGGTGGAATATGGGACCGGTCGGACAATTTTTTGTAAAAAGTGAAATTTTCGATTTCAGACCCGCCGTTTCAGGGGCAAGTGTAACTCACATTGGTACACTTGTGGGTGGAATATGGGACCGGTCGGGCAATTTTTGTAAAAATGAAATTTTCGATTTCAGACCCGCCGTTTCAGGGGCAAGTGTAACTCACATTGGTACACTTGTGGGTGGAATATGGGACCGGTCGGGCAATTTTTGTAAAAATGAAATTTTCGATTTCAGACCCGCCGTTTCAGGGGCAAGTGTAACTCACATTGGTACACTTGTGGGTGGAATATGGGACCGGTCGGACAATTTTTTGTAAAAAATGAAATTTTCGATTTCAGACCCGCCGTTTCAGGGGCAAGTGTAACTCACATTGGTACACTTGTGGGTGGAATATGGGACCGGTCGGACAATTTTTTGAAAAAAATGAAATTTTCGATTTCAGACCCGCCGTTTCAGGGGCAAGTGTAACTCACATTGGTACACTTGTGGGTGGAATATGGGACCGGTCGGACAATTTTTGTAAAAATGAAATTTTCGATTTCAGACCCGCCGTTTCAGGGGCAAGTGATACACTTGTGGGTGGAATGGGACCGGTCGGGATTTTTGTAAAAAGTGAAATTTTCGATTTCAGACCCGCCGTTTCAGGGGCAAGTGTAACTCACATTGGTACACTTGTGGGTGGAATATGGGACCGGTCGGGCAATTTTTGTAAATGAAATTTTCGATTTCAGACCCGCCGTTTCAGGGGCAAGTGTAACTCACATTGGTACACTTGTGGGTGGAATATGGGACCGGTCGGGCAATTTTTGTAAAAGTGAAATTTTCGATTTCAGACCCGCTGTTTCAGGGGCAAGTGTAACTCACATTGGTACACTTGTGGGTGGAATATGGGACCGGTCGGACAATTTTTGTAAAAATGAAATTTTCGATTTCAGACCCGCCTGTTTCAGGGGCAAGTGTAACTCACATTGGTACACTTGTGGGTGGAATATGGGACCGGTCGGACAATTTTTGTAAAATGAAATTTTCGATTTCAGACCCGCCGTTTCAGGGGCAAGTGTAACTCACATTGGTACACTTGTGGGTGGAATATGGGACCGGTCGGACAATTTTTTGTAAAAAGTGAAATTTTCGATTTCAGACCCGCCGTTTCAGGGGCAAGTGTAACTCACATTGGTACACTTGTGGGTGGAATATGGGACCGGTCGGACAATTTTTTGTAAAAAGTGAAATTTTCGATTTCAGACCCGCCGTTTCAGGGGCAAGTGTAACTCACATTGGTACACTTGTGGGTGGAATATGGGACCGGTCGGGCAATTTTTGTAAAAATGAAATTTTCGATTTCAGACCCGCCTGTTTCAGGGGCAAGTGTAACTCACATTGGTACACTTGTGGGTGGAATATGGGACCGGTGGAATTTTTGTAAAAGTGAAATTTTCGATTTCAGACCCGGTTTCAGGGGCAAGCTCACATTGGTACACTTGTGGGTGGAATATGGGACCGGTCGGGCAATTTTTGTAAAAGTGAAATTTTCAGGGGCAAGTGTAACTCACATTGGTCAGACCGGTCGGCAATTTTTGTAAAATGAAATTTTCGATTTCAGACCCGTTTCAGGGGCAAGTGTAACTCACATTGGTACACTTGTGGGTGGAATATGGGACCGGTCGGGTAAAGTGAAATTTTCGATCAGACCCGCCGTTTCAGGGGCAAGTGTAACTCACATTGGTACACGGACCGGTCAATTTTTTGTAAAAAGTGAAATTTTCGATTTCAGACCCGTTGTTTCAGGGGCAAGTGTAACTCACATTGGTACACTTGTGGGTGAATATGGGACCGATTTCGCCGTTTCAGGGGCAAGTGTAACTCACATTGGTACACTTGTGGGTGGAATATGGGACCGGTGGAATTTTTGTAAAAATGAAATTTTCGATTTCAGACCCGCCGTTTCAGGGCAAGTGTAACTCACACATTTTTGGGTCGGGCAAAAAATGAAATTTTCGATTTCAGACCCGCCGTTTCAGGGGCAAGTGTAACTCACATTGGTACACTTGTGGGTGGAATATGGGACCGGTCGGGCAATTTTTGTAAAAATGAAATTTTCGATTTCAGACCCGCCGTTTCAGGGGCAAGTGTAACTCACATTGGTACACTTGTGGGTGGAATATGGGACCGGTCGGGCAATTTTTGTAAAAGTGAAATTTTCGATTTCAGACCCGCCGTTTCAGGGGCAAGTGTAACTCACATTGGTACACTTGTGGGTGGAATATGGGACCGGTCGGCAATTTTTGTAAAAGTGAAATTTTCGATTTCAGACCCGCCGTTTCAGGGGCAAGTGTAACTCACATTGGTACACTTGTGGGTGGAATATGGGACCGGTCGGACAATTTTTGTAAAAGTGAAATTTTCGATTTCAGACCCGCCTGTTTCAGGGGCAAGTGTAACTCACATTGGTACACTTGTGGGTGGAATATGGGACCGGTCGGGCAATTTTTGTAAAAATGAAATTTTCGATTTCAGACCCGCCGTTTCAGGGGCAAGTGTAACTCACATTGGTACACTTGTGGGTGGAATATGGGACCGGTCGGACAATTTTTGTAAAAATGAAATTTTCGATTTCAGACCCTGCCGTTTCAGGGGCAAGTGTAACTCACATTGGTACACACAATTGAAATTTTCGATTTCAGACCCGCCGTTTCAGGGGCAAGTGTAACTTTGGTACACATTGTTTCAGGGGCAAGTGTAACTCACATTGGTACACTTGTGGGTGGAATATGGGACCGGTCGGACAATTTTTGTAAAAATGAAATTTTCGATTTCAGACCCGCTGTTTCAGGGGCAAGTGTAACTCACATTGGTACACTTGTGGGTGGAATATGGGACCGGTCGGACAATTTTTGTAAAAGTGAAATTTTCGATTTCAGGGTTTCAAGTGTAACTCACATTGGTACACTTGTGGGTGGAATATGGGACCGGTCGGACAATTTTTGTAAAAATGAAATTTTCGATTTCAGACCCGCTGTTTCAGGGGCAAGTGTAACTCACATTGGTACACTTGTGGGTGGAATATGGGACCGGTCGGCAATTTTTGTAAAAATGAAATTTTCGATTTCAGACCCGCTGTTTCAGGGGCAAGTGTAACTCACATTGGTACACTTGTGGGTGGAATATGGGACCGGTCGGGCAATTTTTGTAAAAAGTGAAATTTTGATTTCAGACCCGCTGTTTCAGGGGCAAGTGTAACTCACATTGGTACACTTGTGGGTGGAATATGGGACCGGTCGGACAATTTTTGTAAAAAGTGAAATTTTGATTTCAGACCCGCTGTTTCAGGGGCAAGTGTAACTCACATTGGTACACTTGTGGGTGGAATATGGGACCGGTCGGACAATTTTTGTAAAAATGAATTTTCGATTTCAGACCCGCTGTTTCAGGGGCAAGTGTAACTCACATTGGTACACTTGTGGGTGGAATATGGGACCGGTCGGGCAATTTTTGTAAAAATGAAATTTTCGATTTCAGACCCGCCGTTTCAGGGGCAAGTGTAACTCACATTGGTACACTTGTGGGTGGAATATGGGACCGGTCGGACAATTTTTGTAAAATGAAATTTTCGATTTCAGACCCGCCGTTTCAGGGGCAAGTGTAACTCACATTGGTACACTTGTGGGTGGAATATGGGACCGGTCGGACAATTTTTGTAAAAGTGAAATTTTCGATTTCAGACCCGCCGTTTCAGGGGCAAGTGTAACTCACATTGGTACACTTGTGGGTGGAATATGGGACCGGTCGGGCAATTTTTTGTGAAAAATGAAATTTTCGATTTCAGACCCGCCGTTTCAGGGGCAAGTGTAACTCACATTGGTACACTTGTGGGTGGAATATGGGACCGGTCGGACAATTTTTTGTAAAAAATGAAATTTTCGATTTCAGACCCGCCGTTTCAGGGGCAAGTGTAACTCACATTGGTACACTTGTGGGTGGAATATGGGACCGGTCGGACAATTTTTTGTAAAAAGTGAAATTTTCGATTTCAGACCCGCCGTTTCAGGGGCAAGTGTAACTCACATTGGTACACTTGTGGGTGGAATATGGGACCGGTCGGACAATTTTTTGTAAAAAATGAAATTTTCGATTTCAGACCCGCCGTTTCAGGGGCAAGTGTAACTCACATTGGTACACTTGTGGGTGGAATATGGGACCGGTCGGACAATTTTTTGTAAAAAATGAAATTTTCGATTTCAGACCCGCCGTTTCAGGGGCAAGTGTAACTCACATTGGTACACTTGTGGGTGGAATATGGGACCGGTCGGACAATTTTTTGTAAAAAATGAAATTTTCGATTTCAGACCCGCCGTTTCAGGGGCAAGTGTAACTCACATTGGTACACTTGTGGGTGGAATATGGGACCGGTCGGACAATTTTTTGTAAATGTAAAATTTTCGATTTCAGACCCGCCGTTTCAGGGGCAAGTGTAACTCACATTGGTACACTTGTGGGTGGAATATGGGACCGGTCGGACAATTTTTTGTAAAAAGTGAAATTTTCGATTTCAGACCCGCCGTTTCAGGGGCAAGTGTAACTCACATTGGTACACTTGTGGGTGGAATATGGGACCGGTCGGACAATTTTTTGTAAAAAATGAAATTTTCGATTTCAGACCCGCCGTTTCAGGGGCAAGTGTAACTCACATTGGTACACTTGTGGGTGGAATATGGGACCGGTCGGACAATTTTTTGTAAAAAGTGAAATTTTCGATTTCAGACCCGCCGTTTCAGGGGCAAGTGTAACTCACATTGGTACACTTGTGGGTGGAATATGGGACCGGTCGGACAATTTTTGTAAAATGAAATTTTCGATTTCAGACCCGCCGTTTCAGGGGCAAGTGTAACTCACATTGGTACACTTGTGGGTGGAATATGGGACCGGTCGGACAATTTTTTGTAAAAAATGAAATTTTCGATTTCAGACCCGCCGTTTCAGGGGCAAGTGTAACTCACATTGGTACACTTATGGGTCGAATATGGCACCGGTCGGACAATTTTTTGTAAAAAATGAAATTTTCGATTTCAGACCCGCCGTTTCAGGGGCAAGTGTAACTCACATTGGTACACTTGTGGGTGGAATATGGACCGGTCGGACAATTTTTGTAAAATGAAATTTTCGATTTCAGACCCGCCGTTTCAGGGGCAAGTGTAACTCACATTGGTACACTTATAATGGAATATGGGACCGGTCGGACAATTTTTTGTAAAAAATGAAATTTTCGATTTCAGACCCGCCGTTTCAGGGGCAAGTGTAACTCACATTGGTACACTTATGGGTCGAATATGGCACCGGTCGGACAATTTTTTGTAAAAAATGAAATTTTCGATTTCAGACCCGCCGTTTCAGGGGCAAGTGTAACTCACATTGGTACACTTGTGGGTGGAATATGGGACCGGTCGGACAATTTTTTGTAAAAAGTGAAATTTTCGATTTCAGACCCGCCCTTTCAGGGGCAAGTGTAACTCACATTGGTACACTTGTGGGTGGAATATGGGACCGGTCGGACAATTTTTTGTAAAAAATGAAATTTTCGATTTCAGACCCACCGTTTCAGGGGCAAGTGTAACTCACATTGGTACACTTGTGGGTATGGGACCACCAGCGGTACGTCAGGGGTACACCACAGGTACACTGCGGGTACACCAGGGTTATACCAGGGGTATATCAGTGGTACACCAGGGGTACACTACGGGTACATTATGAATAATCTTGTTTCTGCCAGAGAAAAGTATGTAGGAAAAATAAGTTTGGTCTATAATGGACTGAACATACTGACCGGTGGAAGAGGTCTGGCCATTTCTGAGAGTTTAATAACTTTGGTATGCGGCGCTTTGTTTGTAATTGTCGGCGGTAGTGAAGACGGCAGGTCGTCTACTGCGGAAGCACTCACCGCGCTCTCTTCACCGCCACCCCCCACAACACTCATCACAGCTTTATGACCCTCATCTTCGTCCTCCTCATCGTCCTCAACAGTCGCCTGCAAAAAGATACAACGGGAAGAAATAAAAGAAATTGGCCGAGCTTTCCGCAACCAGAACCGGAATAACTAATTAGCTCACCTCACTAACTAGGTTCCGGTGGGATTGCATGAGTTGTGAAAACAATGTTGCAGCGGTGTGCCCGTTGGCGACGCACCAGAGACCAGTCCAGAGATTTTGCTCTATTTGGACACTGGCCGAACGTACCACCCGCCAAACTCCACCAAACACCCGCCCACCATCCATCATCTGGCTCCTCCTGTTTGCACCGATGGCGGATGCCGAAAGCGGACAAAACGCGAGAGCAGCCCGGAAAGAAAAGAAGAATCGGAGGTCCGACCCCGCACCGACTCGGATTGTTGCGCCACAATATTACACAACCCTAATTTTAATTTTGTAATAAAACGCATAAAATACTCTGTCGGACACCGAGTATTAGTCGCAGGGCATTGGGAGCCCCTTCCTGTGAAGGAAGCTGCCAGATTTGTGATAATCTTTATTTAGTACGATGATCGTAGTTAGTGGCGGCTAGTTGCACTAATACTTACACTAATAGATGGCTTCTGGTCGGTATGTATGACACCGGGTCCCAATCCGACCGCTGTTAGCTGCGTCGCCAGCAGCCTGGCTACGTGCTTGATCTGACCGTGAGTGCCCGCCGCTGCTATCGGAGTGTAAGTCGCGCTGAACAGAGGCGGCATCACATCGGGCAACCAGTTCTAAAAACATAGTGCAAATAATAGTGCACAAAAATAATGGAAACAAATAAATTGACAAACAATATGGCAGAGAGGATATATCGAACGGAGAACATATACGTCCACGTTACCATCGCGACTATGACGAGGTTGGCTGCCAATTCAGGGGTGAGCCTCTCCTTGATGAATGCTTCCGTTATGTCGACCGCAGATTCTGTCAAAACCTGTTCCGGTTCGGTTCTCTGTTTCTTGACATGGCTGAATACCACCGACTCTGTAGCAGGCCTCTTCACCCTTTTCTTCAACTCCTCCGATTTTGGAAGCGCCTTCATCACCTATCAACAATGACCAGAGCCGAAACCGTCTTATTACTAACATCAAAATTAAAGTAATACCACACATTGGTAACTTATATATATATATATATATATATATATATATATATATATATATATATTTTATGTCATGTCGACGTCGGCGACAAGTCGGTGGGTGGGCCATCAAAGAGGGCATTAATAGTCCAGTCCAGTCCAGTCCCCTCCCGTACACCTGCGTTTAGCCATTTCCCTCTTCCTATTGTATAATAATCCACAAAAGGATAACAAAATAAGGGAGGAGACAATCGAATCTTAGATGACACAGTGGATAGTAAGTTGATGGTCATACTGCGGTTTGTTAAAAAGTTCGGTAAATATGTAATTTTGTTTGGAAAGTACGCATACATAAGGGCATCTGGGACTCGAGGCTTCCATTGACGGTGGAAAAACTGAAATTGGGTCTGGCCTTAAAATATTACACGGAGAATAACATTCTTCCGATTGAAAGTTTCCAAAATGTGATACCTCGTGGTTTGAAGCGCCGAGGTCCGTCAACAGAGTTGTGATGTTAGTATTGTAGTCAATGGCCGCTGTGTGCCTCAACAGGTTCAGCAGCTGCATCTTAAGATGTTTCCTAACTGAGTTCACCTGAGACGTCGACAGTGTCGGTGGCAAGTTCACTGCAATCCAAATAAGCCACTTTTAAAACAAAATATGCGTAAAAGGTTCAAGATTCTAATTGCTATACCTTGGTTTATGTATGAGCTCTTCTAGCTCATCCGCATTGAGCAGTTTTTTTTTCCAATTACAAACCGTACACACAGTTTAACCCGCATATGACTTCTTACATCTAACGGGCTAAATTAAATAAATTTTATAATTGACAGAATTAAAATTGTTGTTCGATATAAATATACCGAGTGTCAATTGAGGCAATTCGATGACGCAATGTTTATAATAATTCAGTAGCGGAAGCGCATAACGGGAAGGCACAATATAGATACGATATAGATTTTGTCGGCAGTTAGAGTTTTAGTTATAGTGAATTAATGAAATATTGTAGTTAGGTATGTACTGTGCAATGTTTCGAGGGCAGTGACTACTCTTCCCATGAACTGTGGCCTCAGTTTGGCTATAGTTGTCAGCGATCCCATACAGGCCATTAGGTTGGCACTGCTTATATGAGCAGAACCGTGGAATTTAATCATCAGATCAAAAACAGTCCTGCAAACAAATCACACAATATAAATCAAATAGAATCGTTAATAAAAATCGTTCAATTGTTAGCACATTCACTGTTCACTAATAACCTACTCATCGAGTAGTTATACGTACACAATTTTTCAATAAGTAACAAAGACAATATTTTCTCGTTTCGATGCAAAATGTTTTGTTAAATTTATTAATAACAATAAATAAATAAAAGTTATTAAATAGTTTTCAACGATAACACAACTTACATGGCTTCTTCTTCGAGTTTTCTCCGCCGAGCTATTTTCAGGGTCAGTGGAACATCTTCCAGCGAAAAATCATTTTCCCTCTTAATGCTTTCGGCTTCCGGATACGTTTGCAAAATGACAAGAGTTTCCAAAAATTTCACAATCTGCGTCCTGAGTCTAGAATTTAAAAATAATAAATATTTTAAAACGGAAATTGTAAAATTTCTATTTAATTATAAAAATATCTATTTTATTATCGATATAAGGTATGAAAGTCGTACTCCGTTAAGTCAAATTATTGGCTTTTTTGGATTAGAATAACTACGAAAACAGTGTTTTTATATATCGGCAATTTTATGTACTTATCGTATTAATAAATCTAAAGATACGGAAGTTCAAATGTGAGAATCTGGCCGTTGCCCACAGATGTCGGGCCAAGTTAGATTAAACCTGGGAGTTATAACACGCTCGTCCATTATTCTCGCTATCGCTTACCAAACAATCCACAACAGCCATATTTTGCAACAGTTCAGAATTAGCCCCGTTACAAAGAATATAATGTAGCCCAGCCCAGGTAGATGTAGGGTATATTTATAATTTTGTACCCATCGTTGTCGCTGTCGACCATGTTGATGATGAACGCCTTCATGTTTGTCAGCACGTTCCAGACGGCGTGCATCTGATCGGTGACGAGTTGGGCTCGCGATATCCAGATCAGGGCTATTCTGTAGAGCTGAGTCGACGCCTGTACCACTCTCTTCTGAACTTGAGCAGCATCGTCCTGCAGTAGCGCCTGAATGTTTCCAATCACTTTCGGTAGCAGTTCCCAATCTTTCTTGCTGTAAAATTACATACCGATAGGTGAAATAAACAGTACCAGGTCGTTCGGACGTTTTATTAAATTTTAGAGTGGAGGGCGGAATCACGCTACCGATTGAAATTTTCTCAGTAAAGGGCAGTTCCCAACAAAACAGAAACTACGGAGGTCTAATTCCGTATTAACTTTGCCAGAAGAAGACACTTAGGCGTTGCTCAAAACCGGTACAACAGGGGTAAGGCACAATCTGGGCCACACTATCGGTAATTAAGGTAGCGACTGTTTCCTCCATTATATTGTTAAATTACGCCATATTATTTATTTATTTAGTGTCCGGAGACAAAACCATACATGTTTTATTCTAACTGGCTCGGAAGGTTTTGGGAAACATTTTTTTTTAAATCTATCTTCAGCCAAAATAAGAAAACTGCAAGCCCTTATCTCTCCTCTATTGTAGAAAGTTGCTCTATCTATCCTCCAAATTTATATATATATATATATATATATATATATATATATATATATATATATAGTATTGATGATAAAATTATGAAATGTGCCCGTCAGACCCTCACATTACATAACAAAACATGCAACAGTTAAGTGTTCACTGTAATGAATAAATAATGATATGTACGGACGTACAATGCCTCTTCTATAAAACTGACGACAAATTTCCTGATGTCGGTATGCCTGTCGTGTTGAAATGCGATCACCTCGTGAAGGAAATTATCCAATAGCTCGGGCTCTTTGCGCACGATGACCTCTTGCACTTTGTGCAGCAGTTCCGACTTGGCAATAACATCGGTGCAAATGCTCGCTTCGTTCAACCACTGGACAATCTGAAATGCCAAACATTTTAAAGCGATTTAAAAAAATATCCGTCAAACGTAAATAAAGAATATTATTAACGAGCGAAGGTTTCCACAACCAGAACTTATAGCTCATTATACAGTCTGTCTATTGAGGTGTTTAATCAGTATCTGTCCAGTATTTTTCCCATTTTTAACGCTTTAACACCGGAGTGGTTTCCGGTAAAAATTTACTAAGGTTACCACGACCTATATTTGAATTATTACTAACTGCGATGGGATCATACGATAGAACCTCGGTGAGCAGGGATTGTGACTGTGCACTAGCCCTGGATTTTTTCTGCGTTTGGAAACCACCCGTGCGAGCTCCGCTATAAATGTTTTTACCGTTTCCAGGAAGCAGACAAGATCCGGAAGGGCCTATCTAATGTGACATCCAACCGGGGAACGTTGGAAGAGCTTTCGCCCTTTCCTTTCGGACCTTCTTCTTCGGTATCATCCGCGCTTTTGGACATTTCAGAACTCTTATCGGTTCAATCGGAGTCCAACACCGATTCACTCTCTGAGCCAATTTCTGGATGCTATTTCATATAGCTACTAGGCACTATTTGTTCGGAGCTTGCATGTTCATTTTTTTTACTTACACATACCACTCGTATTGTTAGGCGTAGTACTAACGATATTTTAACAGATTTATTAGGGCGATAGTTACCTTCTGTTGGCAGGACTGCGAGTCGTGGTTTTCGTCTTCCATGAAGAACTGAGCGGCGGCACTTCGCCTCGTATCGTCCATAATTCGCAATTTTCACTCTCTAGCCTATCAAAAGCCAAAAAGAGCGAACGGTAATAAAAGCGATAACAACGACTGTATAAAATTTACATTTATCCGATGTTGTAAGGCACATAACCGGGGCTAGACCGTTGTTTACAATTGCGCCTGTCGTTGTGTAAATTCGATAGATCGTTTAAAAATATACCGTCGGACAAAAAGTAAATAAATAACGCCGTCCACTTACAGAAAGGACAGCCGGAGACGGGAGGCGGCCGACATCAATAAGAGGAAAGCGTAAGATGTTCGACCGAGGGAACAAACATCGCTCGAGTTTTTTTCCCCCAAAGACGGATATATTTCGAACACGTTATACTTTCATTTGTAACGCTCGGCGTCCAAATATGCCCATTTTTTAACGTTCAAACTCGATCGAGAAACGGGCCGGGCGTAAATAGATACGGAAGAAATAAACAGTGGGCTGGCCGAGGGTTGACGAGAGGTTAGGTTATAACCACCGGGCCCGGATCACTAACCAGGTTACGACGACGAACACATTCGAGCCAACCGATATTTAAAAAAAAAAAAATGTAAAAATAACGGTGTTAACGAAATTAAATTACGGTCATTTTAATAAAAAAATATTATCGGATTTATCTCGTCGATTCCATCAACGGCCGGCTGACGCGAAAGAAATGTTATTACATTTTGTATATACGTCGAATTATGTACGGAATAACCTCAAAATTCCCCGAAACGTTCGAATTATTAAAATTACGCGTACGTTTTCCACACAATTTTTGATATAGTTAATAGAATTCTTCATTCGAATCATAAATTGTGTGCGTTATGCCTGCGCGCGCGTTTATGTCCGTCTGTGTGTGTGGGTTTTCATTTTTCAACCCGTATCACGCATATGTAAATAGGTCGATCAAATTGGCATCACGCTATTAAACTGAATTTTACGATTAACAATAATCCCTATTTATCTATGTATATATATATATATATATATATATATATATATATATATATATATATATATATATTATATACAATCTATATACATTTGAAATTGAAAACATTTGAATTGTTGTCCACTGGGCAGAGTCATACTGAGATACAATCCTCTGATAGGGGATTGTCCACGCGGAGTAATCCTCTCCGGGGAAAGGTCGGAAATTTCTTCTGTCCCTCCCTCCGGACAAAGGTCGGCCGCTCGGAGTCGGACAAAATCGCGATTCAAAAATCTGAACTTCTGTCATCGGACCGGCTGAGAACAACAGACATAATTTTATATATATATATATATATATATATATATATATATATATATATATATATATATATATATATACTAGGTGCAAATACCCGGCTTTGCCCGGGTTTAAAATAAGGTTTTTTGTAAAAGCGTAAAAAACTGTTTATTTTCGCGCAATAAACGGGTCCATTTATTTTAAAGCGACGCGATAGACAATATTTTTTGTAGTTCCATTCGGAGTGTGCACGAAAAGATTTTCCTGTTTGCCCACTCTGGAGCGGGCCCCACATACTACAACTGTCCGCGAGAAAAACATATCGGTGTCTGCAACTCTATACCGGCAATCTCAAGAGACTGTCCTCCCTGTCTGACTTGTTGTTTGTCATAGCAAAGAACAGTTTTAGAGGGAACTGTATTCTCTTGAATTGTACGGTGTTGTCTGAGGGAATGGTAGGTATCTCTTGGAATACACACCCACACCCACACCCCCCCACCACACACACCCACCCCACTCACAGCGCACCCCCTCTGAGTACTGTCGCTTGAACGATATGTCGCCCATCACCCATTTCACAATCAATGTTGTGCCTGCCGTTGCACAACCCGGGTGGATCAATATTTCGGATTAGCACAATTGGAGCACCGACCTTTAGAATCGAGTTGTGGGCCTGCAAATCGGGAGTCTGGACGGAATTCAAAAACTCGATGGGATATTGTACCGCTTAATCATCATTGAGGATACAGTCTACGGACTTGTAGGCGTATTCTTGCCCCGGAAGCCGCTTCGGAATGGCGACATTAAATGTCTCGACTACACCATTTCCGCTCGCCAGAATTGATCTTTCAGAAAGCCATTCCGGATCCTTGAAGTTTTGACGAATGTTAGGATACAGCTTGGACAGAAGCTCATCGGGGCAGAGTTGACAATTTGACGACAGACGGCATAATGATGAGGCCTGTCGAAGGATCTTCGGCAACTTTACCGTTTCCAATCTCCAGTAACTTGTTT
>JACDQD010000011.1:371496-481496 GCA_019843655.1 Lethocerus indicus | reverse complement strand
GAAATTTAAAGTCGAACCGCAGCTTAAAACGTATTAACAATTGGAACGCAAGGGTGATACGTGCCATGTCACGTTGTAAGATCCACACAATTTTACAGTAGATAACTTGGATGACCGGCTGTTTGTTCCGTTCAATTAAAAAACAAGCACCACTGTAATACGGCGCTCGAACGTACGTAGCTGCCACCGGCATAACACAGAAATGTACGGTAATTGGCAAGTGCTAATCTAATGCAAAGTATAAAGTCGGGTGATACTCGAAACATTGAAAAAATCATATTAGAAGACGTCGAATGTCGTGTGTACCTCTCATATAAATGTACAATATTTAAACAGGGTGAAAAGTCATTTGAAAATTACATTAAACTAAGAGAATCCTTTTTACTATATGGAAACGCACGGCCAGCGACACATAGTAAATGAATGCTACCAACCACTAGCCAACTAATGCGTGTCACAGTTTTTAAATATGAAAGTGGAGTTGTAATCGTTACGAATTGAAAACGATCATAACAACTGTTCGGTGCTGTTTGCCGAGAGGTCGAGGAGTCTCCACGCCGCTCTCGGGTTCAGTTCGGACCTGTCCCTGCAGAGGACCCAGACGTAGGTAACGCGCAGCACCTTGTCGGGGTCACCGTCGACGACGGCGCCGCTCTTGTCCCTGATGCAGAACAGCTGCTGGCACGTGAAGTTGATGACCAGCACGGGGCCCTGGTCCATCACTTTGCCCATGACGAGGTCGACGTTGTCCACGTCGAGTATCTTGGAGCAGAAGACGTAGCCGGCGGCCTTCGCCTCTCTTATCGAAGTCGATAGCACTCTGTACGGGCCCTCGTGGCACCAGTCCTTCAGTATCTCGAGGTCGCCCTGTATCATCGCCTCCAGGATGTTGGGTATAATGTCCTTCTCGCACTCTTTCAGGAAGTGGACTTTGTCGAAGCCCGGATCTAGCCTGCATATCTCGGTCAGTGTCTCTGACAGTTCCGTCTTCTGGAAGAGGCCGCCCATTATGTCCGACACTCTGTCCGTCAGCGCTCTCGACGCTCTGATCACCGGGTTGTCGCTCTCGTCGTATTTCACTTTCCAGTCGAGCACTTTGTTGACGTACGGGTTGTTGTCCTTGAACTGTTGCCAGGACTGGTAGAAGCGCGAGTCCTTGTGCAGCTCGATGCCCAACGACTCGGTGTCTGGCCTCACCGCTCTGTTCTGATCCGCCGTCGCGCTTTCGTCAATCCTCCTCCTCAGTTTCTTCGGCGTGGTGTAAATGTGCGCCCTCATCCCGCTCTTGTTCAGCTCTTGCTTCACCGCCGCCGCTGTCTGGCTCAGCGTCTGGAATGCGCCCGTCTTACCGATCTTCTGGCCCTGTTCGCTCAGCGTTTCGGCCGCTTCCTTCGCTGATTTACTAAATTCCGCGCCAATTTCACCTGCCAAAGACAAAAAACGGCACTTGAAACGGGAATAATGTTTGAACTTTTATGTATATATATATATATATATATATATAGATATAGATATATAGACTGAACAAAACTCAGTTGTAATTTGGACAATCGATAACTACCAAAAGCGTACCGGCTTTTTTGGCGATTGTGGACTTTCCCGCTTCGTGTATTGCTTCGCTCACTTTCTCTTTGATTGTCCCCAATTTTTCTTTCAACACTTCTGACCCCCTCGAAGCTTCAGACTCGACAGTTTCAAATTTACTCCTGGAACAGAAACAATATCGAACACAAATATTTCATTAGAGTACAGCGGCCATCACTGTCTCGCACGTAGACCGATTCGAACCGCAGAGCCCGAATCCAAATAGTTTTTCTTTTATTTTATTTATACAGCGATTGGCAGTTTGCAATACGGACTGAACGGCTTCAGTGCGGAAATCTCTCGTCAGTATCGCTACTTAAAACTGATGCGCACGACATACGTGCGGATTTGAGCCACTTACCCGAACGGTGGCGTATTATATTCGATATTTCGTTCGAATATATAAAACACTTCTTTCTGTCCCTACGGTTTTTACCCGGTCGTCAAACGTTCTTTATAGAAAGAATAAAGAGGGCGGTAAATACGAATAAGAAATATAGAATAACGGCGGTACCTCGCTTTTCTCAGCGCCTCCGACTGTTCGAGCCTTTGGGCCTCTTCTCTGAACTTCTTCAGGCTCTCTTTCATCTCTTTGTTTTTCGACATTTCCTGTTTTATATTTTCGATAAGCTGCGAAAAAAAGTTGGGCCTCCTCGAAGAATAGTAACGCCGCCACTGTAAACACAGAGCCGGCACGATATCAGATCGGCGTTGGACCGCAATAACGGGATATATTCTATTTCGGATCGGTATTCGATGATAACGGATGGTTAACTGAGCGAAGGGATTCGATGCGCGGATTGGAACGAGCGGAGGAACTGGAATCAAATTCGGGTTTTTATGACTCGGTCGTGCAATCGGAAACGAACTGGGGAGCGATGAGAATAGTTTGAAGGACTTTGAATGTCGGTGGATCGCGATAAATTGATGCCGTATCGCCAGATGAGGACAGAAGAGTTGGCGATGCAAATGTAAAACAGTCAGGATGGATTCAGTGGAAGTTTAAAGCGGAGGGATGGTGTAGTAGCAGCAGTGCGGGAATAATAAAACTTACTGTCGGAGAGGGCTGAATTTGTGCCGAAGGCGAGGCGGAGACGGTCCAGAGGTGCAGCGACAGGGGCCCGCATCGCCCCCTTCCACAGCTCAACCTACAAAACTGAAAACACCGGGGACAGATTTAAAAAATCGGGCCGCACCGAACAACGTTACACAATAGGCATTGAATGGGCGTAAAAACCCGACACGGTATTATTACACCGTTCTCCTTTTCTCCTCCCACTTACCATTTTGACGATATTCGAAACCCGCGTTATTTATCAGAAATCACGACATTCTGTCCTCGACAAAAGGATAACCTTCGCCGAAAGTGAGCAAAGCCTTATGGCCGAGCCTGATAATTTGTATCTAAAACACGGTAGCCAATCGTCGTAATTAGACGCGTTATAAATTGCGAAAAGAGATTTTCTTTTTTTTTTTTTTTTAATCTCCGACGCCCGTTAATTTAAACGGGATCTCGTCTCGCAGTAAAGGCGTCGTTAATATAAAATGTTCCGTTCAAAATACAGTACACCGGTAGTTGTATAAAACGTCTTTCGAATAACGGACCCGGTTTTATTTACGTCGAGTTTTCCCTTTTTTACGAATAATTTTAGCCTCGTTTAAAGGCGCGGCGCTAAAAAAATGTATAAATTGGAAAAATAATCGGAACAAAAACGTCCGAACGTATATCTGTACATTATTCCGTACGGAGAGCCTAACGAAGAATTTCACTAAAAAATGCTCCGGGGTGGCTTTTCGGGGCCGTTATCGATTATATTTTCCGTCTAGTTTAATAATAATATCATATTATTATTTGTCGATGTCATAAAGTTAGTTGGCAGATCTGAGCACGTGTTTTGCGCCGGTTAACCTCTCCCCCTGTTTAGTGTTCGACTGTTGTTCGTCGGTCGAATATAATATAATATAAACTCTAGCAGTTCGAAATGACCACAATAAGACCTTTTATTTCCACCGATCTCTTGAAATTCAACGAAATGTGAGTAGTAGAGTAGTATTATTTTTTTCTAGGCCGCCAACAGTTAATGTCTTGTGCTGTTAAGTTTGTTACTCGAATGTAAAGCGTATTTCTTTTTCTGTTTCAGCAATTTGGATCCTCTCACAGAAACAGTATCCTTTCTATTCTGATTTCACCTCCCTATTACGTATAATCTCAGTTATTAACGGGGGGGGGGGGCGGCGGTGACATCTCATGTTTTCTCCCTAAACTTACAATTCCTGCCTTGAAAAAAATCTCAGAAATATTACAAACCGTTAATTTCAAATCCATTCGAATAAGAGCCCGTGGAAATGTTTCTAATCTTTGTTCGGAAGAAAAATATAAAATATTATGGCAAATATTGGTTCCGTCGCGGAGACAATTTTGTGCATTAAATGGCGTTGGGCATAAAAGCTGCGGTCGGAAACCAGACCGTGCTCCGTTTACTCGAAACAATTGATTCTGACCGTAAATTGGGACTAGTCGGGCCGTTATTGAAACGGCTTAGTCTAAATTGACCTCGCCTAACAAAGTTAGAATTTACGGAGCCACAACCGAGACACGTGACACGACATGACTCGCATACACAAATTCCGATTGCGTATCGTTTGAATTATTCTAACAGTCAGCATGCCTCAATCTACACAGTCGAGGAGAGTTGAGAAAGATAAAATAAATTTAATAACGGCTGGTTAATTGACGGGGTCGGTACAATTTATACACCACTGGGGTCACTTCTTTAGCCGGTAGAAGCGAACGACAAAAATATTATTATTCTTACGTTATTCAACCTCTAACCGTCAAGCTCGATCGTACAATAAAGGAAAAATAAACGCGAAAAGCTTCGCCGTCGAAGCCGACAGACAACACCCAAACCATCGTCCAGTCGTATTCATCATTTTGTTCGCTTTAAAACCCTCAGACCTCTATTTTTTGTACCGACTAACAAATCGAGGAGGTTTTTTCATTGTAGCGAGTCAGTCCTCGAGGGGGATAAATGATATTTTTAGGAAAGAAGCGAGGCATTTTTTAATTTTGTCATTTTGACCGGGTGCCAAATCGGGGATTTTTATAAAACCCCGCCCGTCACTCACTCTGTTCTGTCCCGTTTAGTCTCACCGTTTTCAAAAAATTTATATTTTTCCCTTTCTTTTTTAGCTCCCGGCTCTGGCTTCATTCTTCGGACAGGCCACAGACGGCAACTGACCTCACCGACGCTAGAATTCAAATTTGCCGTAAAACATATTTATATTGTATCGAATCGAGCGAAAATGTTTTCCGACGAGGCTTTTTTTAGTGACGAACAACAGAGTATAAATGAACCGGATAGTGGACGATTAATTGGGTACAACCCAACTAACGTGACCGATAACAGAAATATATAATATTAAGCTCACAACTATACCGATACAAGAAATAATAATAATAATAGCCGAATAGCGTATTATTTTAAGAAAATGTGGCCTTATTGGCCGCCTATAGGTAAGAAGGTAATCGGCTGACTTGGCCAGGGCTGTGTAAGGTCTGTCGTTTTGTATTTTCCTTCTCTAGTCGCAGTTAGTATGGGATGCCGTTTTACATGCAGTATTTGGCCCATTGGCCGGAATATTTTCAAGTGGCCGAAGCACCCAATGGGGACCTAATGGGCTACAGTAAGTCGGCACTAATCTACTCTTCTTATAATCACATCAAAACTGTCTCTGTGTGTGTGTGTGTGTGTGTATATACATATATATATATATATATATATATATATATATATATATATATATATAAGGGGTACCGGAAGTAATGTCTTTTTATGGACACGTCCATAATTGATTTGTCAGCTCATTGATGGTCCAGAGGCGTCCCGAAGAAATTACCAGGTTATATTAGCGACTTCTTAACTTATAGACAATAGAATTACAATTTTTTTTTGTAATTTCGGTTAAAATGGCCGGCCGGATACCGGAAGAGGTAGAGATCCGCCATTGCGCGCTGTTCCTGAGTTTCGCGACAGTCGGTACCGGAAAACGTTTATCCGAATGCATCGGACATTCGTAAATGCCGATGGTTGTTTTCCGAGTTCAAATCGGGTAATTTCGATCTTTCCGACTCGTATTATAACCTATAAGACCATCAACGTTAGAGGAGCGAAAGTGGAAGCGAATCCGTGTCGGACGATCGACAAACGGTCTCAGTCTCTTAACCGTCCGAGGACATTTGAAGCGGTTCGGGAAAATAAATAAGCCGCCTCCGCCGGTGTTCGGCTCCCCAATAATCTCTCCGAAAGGAACAAATCCGACCGATCTCGATCACAGCCGACTTATAGCGCCGACGACACTACGCAGAAAAAAATTGGAAGATATCCAAAATGTCGTCTCTGTATATTTTGCCGAAAAACCGATTCCATTTTTATCGAAATGGAATTGAAAATTTACACGGTAGACGGCAAAACGTTATTATTATATTGACAATGGTGGGGAATTTACATCGTCGATTAAAAATAAAGACTCGTTAAAAATCTACGCCTTTGTATTTCAGTGTAAGAAAACGATATTACTTTCTGGTCCCCGTATATATATATATATATATATATATATATATATATATATATATATACTATAATGCTAACTAAATCTCATTATCTCTCATGACTCTTATTAGGTTGGCCACTTTCGGTTAAAATTTACTGTAGGGGGCCGCCCCCCCCTCCCCGGAGGTTATCGGCTGTATTCGATATATCGATATATACGGGTGAACATATATCGATATATACGATGTCGTCAACCGGCGTCAGCCATATTTGTTTTCACACCGCCTACCTTTTATTAAGGCGTCCGACGTGTCGCGCTTTATATTTTTACCGAATTAGGCGGGTTATTATAATTGTTTTTGTTAGTTATATTATATTATTTTTAATATATTTCTTTTCGCGTCGCAATTACTCTTTTTCCCTTAAACTAAAAAGAAATAACCCGTCGGACGCGATAAGGGTACGCGATATGAAAACAACAAAGATGGCTGACCCAAGTTCGATATATCGATTCACCCGCCGTATATATCGAATACACCCGATAAGATCCAGGGGGATGGGCCCCCTACAGTAAATTTGAACCCCACTTTCTATACTAAAAACTAATCGCCGGTCATAAAATATAGTTGTGGGGCGCGAATAAATTATTGTCGACAACTGTAGTAACTCGGGTCGACTGGACCACTCTAGACTGACTGACAGCGATCGGATAAATCGGAAAAAAATGTTTGAGGGGGTGAACACATTTAGTGGTAAAGTAAGTAGTGAGTGAGTGATGAGCGGTTTGGTTGAATGGACTGGTTTCTGTTGGGGCAGTTATGGGTAAGGCGGAAGGTCGGGGCGACAACTGGCACGGGCACGTCACCGCCCTCACCGTCTCGCCCAAATACAGGAGGCTCGGCGTGGCGCGCACCCTCATGAAGTCGCTCGAAGATATATCCGAAGAGTAAATAACCTAATCGTTCTATTATCGACAATTTAATTGATGGCTCGGTCGAAATTTACAGCGGGGGCTACGACGGTGTATCGGGTCTAATCGATATATCGATCTCTACGGGTGTAATCGATATATCGATCTCTACGGGTGTAATCGATATATCGATCTGTACGGGTCTAATCGATATATCGATCTCTACGGGTGTAATCGATATATCGATCTCTACGGGTGTAATCGATATATCGATCTCTACGGGTGTAATCGATATATCGATCTATATGGGGGTGAATCAATGTCGTCAATCGATTTTTCGATATCTATCGATCTCTCGCCTTCGACCTATCGATATTGCGAAGCGAGACCGACTTAGCCCCCGGCTACAGTAAATTTTTACCTATTGTTTGGACGTAACAATAAAATGTTTTGTAGTTATCTCTGTTTGGGCGCCCGTCCTCATGTCTCTCTCTGTTTGTTTGTCCGCATTTCCAGGAAAAATTGTTACTTTGTCGACCTTTTCGTTCGTGTGAGCAACAAAAACGCGATAGCCATGTACAAGAAATTGGGCTATGTCGTCTACAGAACGGTCCTCGAATACTACTCAGGCGATCCTGACGAAGACGCTTACGGTATCTTTTATTTTCTCATCTCACCGCTTTTAATCAAATCAAATATTCCTTCGGTCTTCATTCGCTACTTCCATCAATTTAATCCTTCCTCCTAATATATATATATATATATATATATATATATATATATATATATATATATATATATATATATATATATATATATATATGTGTGTATATATATATATATATCTTTTTAGAAAGAAGTAAGAAAATGCAAATCCATGGAAGAATTGTCGATATTGATGAGACGAACACATTCGCCCCGCCTCGCCTCGATAATCACTCTGACGTGTTTTACTTTTCAATTAAAATTAGAAAAGCGCGCTACCAAAAATTGTTCAAATAACCCCCCCCGTTTTTCGTAATGCCTTTATATATATATATATATCCTTTAATAAGTCTAGAATTATGCCCCGAGGTTCATTTTGAGTAAGATTGATTTCTTTTCTTTTATCTTCTCAAGACCTATTTACCGCAGCATTCCCCCGTCTGTGTGTGTCTGCGTTCTCTTACTTTGTCCGAATAACATCAGCGTCATATTCACAGTTTCTCGATAGTTGTGACAGTAGAGTTAAAAAATAATCCACAGTAGGACTTAAAGTATTCGCCATTTTCGATAATTTGAAAATCGAGCGGCAGATATTTATTGTAAAAGATTACATACTTTTAGATTTAACAATTTTCACATTAGAAAAGGAAAAGAGCCGGTTTTTATAAATTGTTGCCCCTTACGGGAGAAACTGTGATCGTCGCCCTATTCGGATACGATATTTATGTATTTGTCGTCGGTCCAGATATGCGGAAGGCTCTGAGTCGGGACGTGGACAAGAAGTCCATCGTGCCGCTGGACCACCCGGTGCGGCCGGAAGACGTCGACTGAACAGAGTCGTGCACTTGTCATCAAAGTGCACACCAACACCAGCATCAAATTCAACAACAGATCTCCGATTTACAATCGGCCGAGACAAAAGTGATTACGATTACAAACAGGCATAGGCTCTACAATATATACATGAAATAATTTATTTACTATAAAAAAAAGAAACGGATATTTACAATAGCCCCGACAGCGGCTTGTGACATTTTTATAAATTGTGACTTTCTTTATATAACCTGTCTTAAACATTGACAATGTATAAAAACGAAATGAATTTTGTATCAAATCCTCGATATTGTTATTATTCAGTCGTATCTGGGTGGCATTTAATATTTCTTTTCCTCTTGACACGTCGTCAAATGTCGACCGGACTGGACTCGGCGCGTAATCGTCCGAAATTGCTGCGATCCATCGCTGCGATATTCTGAAATAAAAATTGTAATAAATTTGACGCGACCTATTAATTTCGGGGTCTTTTTTAAGATTTGAATCTTTCGCGTTATCTCCATCCCTTCATTTAGATTTACGGCATGAAATTGATAACATTTCTTGACACGCTATTATTAAAACTGACTATTGCGGTGTGTGTGTGTGTGTGTGTATATATATAAATATATATATGGAGTAAAGAACAACTGAAAATTGGTATAAACTGAAATATTTGAGTAGTTTGATTGTCAGATTGTCTAGAGACAATGGGTTCGGTTGGAATTCGCATCGTTTGTCGGTTAGACAAGAAACGCTAGACGGAGCCGGGCCTAGCTGCGGTTTCGGCTTTTCGGTATATCACTGGAATAGCGCTAACAGGATGCTCCATTCCATCTCTGAATTGACAGCTCAAAAGCCAAAACCTCGTCCGCTGTACAACAACCAAAAATAAGCGACAGCTCAATTTTATACAACTAGCGAATTCAAATACGGAATATTTAAACATTTTGTATTACGAATTGCTTATTCGGCAGTGCCCCGGTATAAAGGGCAACTTTGAAAAAAAAAATGAAACGAACAAGTATGGAAAATGCAATTCATTAGTCGAATCGGTATTCTGTTTCTGTGCCATTCCAACCCAACCCTTGTCGGACCACCGAGAACGGTTATTCCAAATTAATTATTTTATTCAACTATCGCTCTGTATTACACATACAGAATATCATCTAGATATTAGTTGTTGTTGTTGTTGTTGTGTAACATTTGTATTAGTGTATAATTAACCAATCGCATGAAATAGGTAATTCTTGAAATCTATACGTACGCTCAATGATCAAATAACAAACAATCAATAATTATGCATTACAACTTTAAAACATTCTACCAGTATATAATGTTCCGATCACGGTCGTATCCCAACATTATAAACCCGCAATGTGTTCTTTTTAACTTTCAGACTATTGCCGTTATTATTGATATGTTTAAAATTCAGTTCACCCGAATCTCGAACCGAAACCGAAACTATCTCTAAAAGAAATTGTAAATAAATGAAACTACACCGTTTGTATTTGTGTGTATAATATTAAGTGAAAAAATGTTTACCCCGAGTGTAATTACAAGATAAATTATCGATTTACGTTTGCGGACAGCTCAAATGTAGTTTAGATAAAATATTCGATATTCCGACGTACGTGCAAGTATATATTGTAATTGTTTGTATAAATATCTGTCTCGTAAGAGTGACTAAACCAAAATTCCTAATTGATTTAGTTCACTCGATTATGCTTATTTGTGTTGTACATTATAGTTTTTTGTTTTTTTATTTCTTATTAAAATATAACTGTATGTAACATCTCATGTGCGAACGCTTGAACACATTTTTTTCAACAAATAAATAAGCTGTCTCGTTACAATTCAACTTACAGACAAGTTTTAAGTTTCATTCAAATTTTTCTCATCTGCCGGATCGTTGTTATTCTGCTGGTGCTGCTGCATCTTCCAAGCTTTCGCCCGTTCCAAAAGTTTCAGATTCGGTTTTATCGATTCGTCCTCGGGAAAGATATAATCAAACACCTCTTCCCAACCTTCCTCGGACTGAAATATTAAAATTAAAACATTTATATATATATATATATATATATATATATATATATATATATAAATTCGGCATTAACTGTTTCAGACAATTAACTTCTCCAAATGTTATCTTCTAATAACAAATCGACTATTTAATTAATTTAAAGGGCGTCAAAAGACTACAAACTGTCGATAGTGACTACTGCTGTTGGCCTTATGTAATCGATAACAATTACAAATTGAAGATGATTCAAGTATCAATCGTGTCACTTAGCTATGTATATATATATATATATATATATATATATAAATATATAGTGTACCCCGTCGGCTGCCACTATCCTGTGCCTGCGCTTAACCCTGCGCGGCAGTTTGTTCTCAAGTCGGTGTATGTCGTGCTGTGTGCCGTGGTCGTTCTCCAGCTGCCTCCACGCCTCCAGTATCAGCACCCGCTCCTCCTTTTCGCCGTCCGCCCTCAGCGCCGCGTTAGCCCTCTCGTAGACCCTCCGCGCCAGCGCCACCGCCACCGCATCCTCCGCACCGTCCCTATCGGCCATCTCGCCCATAGACATCTCAAACTTGGCGTAGCTCATCCACACCTAATCAACATATAAATCCACACCTATATATATATATATATATAGGGCGAACATTAATAACGCTGACGCATGCGTACTGTACTTCGCTTTATAGTCGCAGTTAGCGACTCAACCACCGAACAACACTAGGGGTTCCGTACCCAGGGTTTATCATAGGCCGAGTACTAGGAAATTAGGGGTCTGCCGAAGAGGGTAGGTATATTATTTTAACAACGCGGCGTTAGCGTTTTAGCCTTCTCTACGTATCCTATTGGGTCGCCGACTAAATAATTGCAGACACCCCACGACAAAGATCATTGTTCGGTAGCCGATATGTTTCAAAAGGTTTTCAATGCATGTTGTATCGAATGTTTGAATTGTATGCGCGGGGCGGAGTTATAGTCAGCTTATCTGCTCTACTACGGCGACGGCTGCGCTAACCATTATGGATTTTATTTGGTTGCGCACGCGGATGACCTTAGAGCACAAAAAAGGTCTCTTATCGAAAAATTGCCCGACAAAATTTATCGACCGATTTTGAGACTGATGCTCTGTTCAGGCCTCATCACCGCACATAATAATAATAATAATACAATTTTGTGGGCTTTTCTCACGTTTTTACCTTAAGGGAATAGAATAGAATTGAATTTCGTTTAAAAAAAACGTTTAAAGGGAAAAAAACAAGGGCAATAATAAGATGATTAATGACAACATCCCCCCTTCTGGTATATAGAGGAGACAGCGAATTGATCCAATTTTGAGTCGGAGTGTACCGTCATCTAACAGTTGGAAAACAGGAACGCGCAGACTGGAAGTGGAAGGCAGATTTGTTGGAGAAGACGGCAGGCGGGGGCTAACCAACCGAGGTTAGTGACCGGACAGTAAGTAAACGACGATTGATTGATGATATAAATTACTTTGACGTGGTGCGTCCTTTCGAGCAGTCTTTCGTATAGTTTCCTGGCATTGTTCGTTTGTCCGAGGCTGATTTCAAAATCGATGTACGCCTTCCACAATATCTCCGGCATGTCCAGCCGCGGCTGTGTCACGGCCAGCTCGTAAATCGCTCTCGCTCTCTCGGTGTCGCCCAACAGCGTTTCCAGTTCACCAAACTTGAACAACAAAACACAAATTAAACGGCGTTTTAAAAAATATCGGTTTTAAATTAGAAAAACATCTTGTTCAGAAATGATATATGTCCAAATGTACGATGACGATAAAGGCCAACATTCCTAGAGTCGTGGCATTAATTCTCCGACTGACCGTGGGCCTGCCACTAACAGGCGAAATCATGTACAATACACACCGCTCTATATTATATTACCTCGACAAAACAAAATATAATACCGAAAATAGTAGTACTGTTGTAAGCAGCTCCCAGTTATTCAAAGTACAGCGTATTTCTTGTTTAAACTGTTGGGTCTAGTTAAATTAAAATTGTTCTTCCCGAATTAATAAAACGCAGTTGGTCGCAGTTTAAAAAATGTTGATTATTATAATTAGAGAGGAGATATTACCCTCATCCAAGTGATACAGTTTTCAGGCCCGTACTCCAAAAATTTCTGGTACAATATACGGCAACGGTCGAACTCCCTCAGCTGTATCTCTAGATCGATGTAGCCGCGGAATAGCTTGTCCTTCGGGCACATACCGATCGCCATACCCTGCAACATCACCAAATATGAGATCTACGACGCGTCGTTCATTTCGTGTCCAATTGCGGAATTTAACCTCTCGAGGACAACCACCAAAACCTCTCCAGTCCAATATATTATTAGGCTATTCGATAAAATATTCTATTTCTAAGCTCGCGCATTATCTGTCCAGTCGAGCAAAATTCTACGGACGCATCAAAATCCATTTTATTTCTACGTCACTCCTCGCGTTAATTAATTCGTTTTAATCGACGTTATTCATTTTACTGTCGAAGACGCGAGAATAAAAGTAACGTTACGCGACACAATTAAAATTAAAAAGGCGGATAATAACTGCTTATTAAACGTCCTTACCAGCGTTTTCCTGGCGACGGAAAGATTCTTGTGCCTTATTTCGAAATGGGCGTAGAGGAGCCAAATTTTGGTAAAGGTGAATATTTTATGAGGTACGAGGTGTAACGCTCCCCTATACACCTGCCTAGTCCTCTCCTCGTCCTCAGCGTCCAGTTCCTCGAACAGCGCATAGTTTATCCACAAGTAGATGTACCTTCGCCACATATCTTTATCCTAAATTGCCGACAATTTTATTTTGTATTATTTTTTTAAGCCGGCGGAGGTATCTCCAACCAGAACTCGAATTGTCACCGACCGGCTTCGGGTGATATCGGGGGTGCGATGTGGGAAATAGGGTTGACGCCCGGCCATTCCGGGATTGTTCCTGTTTTTGGAAATCAGCCCGAGCGGGCTCAATCAAATTCGGCCCTCTTGAATATCACCCGGAGCCAGTCGGTGACAATTTCTTTTTTACTTCATAATTTCTTATCATATATATATATATATATATATATATATATATATATATATATATGTGTATATAAAAGACTTTCGTCGCAAATGAAAAATCATTTTTTCAACAAGAATTTATTTAGAGAAAAATTCAACAATCAATCGTCTGAACTGTAATAATTGAGTGGCGGGCGCCGGCGAGTGGCCGGCCAGCAAAATATACAGTTTAGACAAGGGGCTTGTCCAATCTGGGTTGTTTCTTCGCTATGGGGACTACCTCAGTCGACCGATGACTCGTCGCCCCCGGATTCGAGGAATCCGTTTTTACAAAATTATTTACAAAATCCCCGGCGATCAGTTCCGGGAATCCGTAGGCGAACTCTTCCCGTTATTAGAGGCGGCTCCCCGAATTAGCGAAGAGTATTGGCTCGCCGGCCGACACACCACACCAACTCTTTTATTTCCTCCGAGAAGTGTACTCGCCTCCTGACCGGGCTTGTGTCACACCTCACTATTACGAACTTCTCTTCTTCCCCAAGTCAGGGAATTTCAACGCAGGGGCTTCCTTCCTTACATCGTTCGACTGGCTCTCGGGCCTCGTTCTGAACAAGGATTGTGCATTTGGCATGATATCGTTGAAATTACCTTCGATGGAGGAACATTGGCGATTGCTCTTTCATAAATTTCGCGTATCACCTCGATGTCGCCTTCTTCTTCGACAAGACGCAAAAGATCGAACCAGGCGTCATAGTTGTTCGGGTTGTTTTTTACTTCCTGAGAACATATTGAAAATAAATTGTCGCTACTTACAACAGAGAAAATTCTTTGGAACAATTTAGGAAGGGGGCGGGGCGCTAGGTAACGTATATGTGTATTGTATTATATTCCGAACCGTTCTCGCACCAGCGATTAGAAGCCGGTTAACCCCGAGTAACAACACTATATCGCAACACCTTATCGGTTCGATGGTGTAAACGCAAAGGTGTAAATACAAATAACAACATACATAAGTGAAATCTGGAATGGCTTAGTTGCCAATCGACCGACTATTATTGTATATTTCCGGAATGTTACGGTGGCGTATCTAATAATATATTACATTAGAATGTGAAACTGAGAATAAAACTAATGCGTACCTGTTCGTATTGAAATTTCCTTTTACTGACAATGACATCTTCAATACCCGTGCGGTCGCCGTACTTCTTTTCATGGATGGTGTACGCTTTATACAGTTCCGCCGTCCTGTCCTTTGGGATATGATCCAAAGCGTATTTGTAAATCACCCGAGCGCGATCGTGCTGAAAAATAACGGCGTCGAATATTATTAATTACTTTCCGGTTGTATCCTTCGTGTTCGATCCTACGCCAGTTGACACCCGGGATATTTCCCGGATTTTTGAAAACCACCCGAGTGGTCCGGTTTTTGTCCCTTCCTTCTTGGACCCTCTCTCAGGGTGAAAAGAAATAAAAATTGGACAATTTTTAGGAAGTACTGTGCCCCAACAGATGAGATCATATCATGCCGTCACTGTCATATAATATAATAACGTAACAATTTTGTATATTTGTTTCAATCGTTGTTCAATCGTGAGAGTGGTGCAGTTTAGAACATACACACTTAGTTTAGAGACGCTACATACGCCTAGGCTACGCTACTAACCTCCCTTTGGGCTTCTTCAAATTTAGCAAACGCTATAAACAAACGTTCATCCAGTGTTTCTTCTCCAAAAAACTCGACAGCTCTTTCAAACACTTTTCTGGCCCCCGATATGAATCCGTTGTGTTCTTCGAATCTGAAATATTGTAAAGAATTTTGTTATAATCTTATAACTAGTGTTCTGATCGAGATTCCAAATTGGTGCATTTAAAACGGTCCAATATTGTCTCATAAACGAGCGTTTTAAGTGAGTGATAGATATCAAAAGGATTTGCCTACCTGGCAAATTTGATCCAGTTCGGAATGTCCGGATGGACCATAACAAATTTGTTGTAAATCTGTCTGGCTCTCTCAATTTCCTTGTAGCGCAGTTCAAACTTGATGTAGGTGAGCCACGCCTGTTCATCAGGCTCCCACTCCATCCATCGCTCAAACACCTGCCTTCCACCTAGACACAAATTTATTTACAAACTAACTACAAAAAGAAAGTCGGTAGACCGAAGATGTAGGTCGGATGAAATGTAGTATAATAAATATGCGTGCCAATATATAAGGAATAGAGGGAAATAGATTAATTACCGGCTACATTGCCGAGCATCTCCTCCATGTAGGTGTACTTGTACCAGAACTGGTTCGCCCTCGGCAGTATAGTGACTGCCCTGTCCCAGAGGTTGCGTGCGTGGTTCACCTGTCTGTTTCTCATCTCAAGTTCCGTGTACTTGAGCCAGAGCGTGATGTTGCGGTGGTCGACGTCCAACGCCCTCTCGTATATCGACCTCGCCCTCTCAATCTCCTTCTGGCTCTCCTCCCACTGGGCATACTTGATCCAGTTCGATATCACCGTCCTATTTTTCCTGATGTTGTCCTCGAAAGCCTTCCTTTTCCTGTGCTGGTAGTCGGCCAACTCTTCCGGATCGGAGATCTTTTGTTTCGGCGGCTGAGAACAAAAAATGAACGAGTCCGGAATACCGCAGTTTTCCCTTTAATATTCTCTCTCCTATCGCCAGTTTGGTCTCTATACAAGACCGTATAGATTGTATAAGTTGTAATCGTGTACGTGTAAACAACACCGTCCAGACAACGGTCAAATCTACATCGGTTATGCAATGTATAACCGATATTACGATTGGACTCTCTCCAATATATGCAAATTAATAGAAATCCTTTTACGAAATTTACAGCCATACATTTTATCGGTGTGTTGTAAAAACAACACCTTGTGTATGTACAGAAGGGAAATAAAGAAACGAATACTTACCGGGGGTACAATCTCCAGATCCCTCTCTTTGGCTTCTCGTAAAAGCTGTTCGGCCGTTATCTGAATTTCGGCCGGCGCTTTATTTTTCACCTGAAAATAAAAATAAACGATTACAGATATATTAAATCTAGAATTCTATATAATAGTAAACCGCCAATCGTGACAAACTTATCGAAACCGAAAAAGTTTGACCTTCACCGGCTTCGAACAGCAAATGATATTATTCTCCGCTAGTACCGACCGATAAAGGAAAAGCCACCACCGTCCAGACAAAATGGCCCGATTAACAGAAAAAAGACCCGACAATGCTCCACAACGCAGATTACAACATCATAAAAAATAACCCAACTACTACGATTGAAAAGACTTACTAAAAATGACAAAAGTAGATAAAGAAACCATTAAACCTACCTCGTATATGATACTATAAATAACGGTATTGTAAATGTAAAATAATTCGTCACCGCGGTATATTAATAGAATAGAAGAAGGATATTATCCCATAGCACAAAAATAATGAGCATTAGTGGCCGAATAAACAACGTAGAATAAATAAACTGCAAAATGCGGTTAGGCCCTCCGTGCGAATCGGGTCCTGTCCCAGACCCCGAAATTGGGTTATATAAACCTTAGTCTAGTTTCGATTTAAAATTGTCACCATCGTATGAAAGAGTGAAGGCATCTCGCAGACTTGAAAATTTAAATCGTGCGAGTAACACGATTTGTCTTTCTCTTCTTTCATTCAAAGAATGAAAGCTAAATAAATAACAATCGAAATCGAATAACACGATGTATGAAATAGGCAGGAATGTATACGGTAAATATATATTAAATCGGTAACGAGTAACATCAAATTCCACGAAACTGGAAAATACGAGGTTACGTTTAGAGAATAAATTGAGGGTCATCGTTTCCATAAATTGTAAAAACTACAGTTACCTTTGCCACTTTGGGCATTTTCTGCGGTTTCTCCATTGTGAAGAAGTCAAAGTGAAGAAGAAACGGAGGACACAGTTGTGGCCGAGAGTTCACAGTGTTTTGGAGGTAAACCACAGAATAACCTCACGTGTCTAAACCACGCAGTTACAACCACCGCCACCAACTAACTATACCTCAACCACAAAATAATACAATTTCTTCTTATCTCTTACATATATTGTTTATATCTAATTAACGTATAATATGCTAATTAACCCCCATTTATTTATTTATTTATATTCGGCGTTCGTAAAATTCGTCCAAAAAAAATTCTCCATATCAGAAATACACGTACAGAAATGTATATATAACGAAATAGTAAACTATAATTAAACGATACCGCTGTACGCCGATATCAATTTTTACAACGGTTTTCCAAACTAACATCGAAGTATTAAATAGTCGGGTAAATAAATTTATTTATTTTGTATTCGTCGGTGACGAATTCGATGGCGCCCAATTGTTAATCTTAAAGTTTATATTTTTTCGGAACGAGCCCGAACGGTGAAACTGCCGTCGTGAAAAATCGTACTCACGATTACGCGACATTAAAATCAACTTAGAGTATCACAATGAAATGAGTACACGAGTTCGATTAAAATTTTAATCCGATCGCCGCGCATCCCCAAAAAATCGGGGACTGTATTGTAAATAAGAAGAATGTTATAACATCTTTCGTGTTTCTGTTTATATTTTTTACTTGTACAATTCCTAATTTCTACAATACTCAAACGGAACAGGTTTTTTTCTTCTGTCGGTAGTTTACAGGCGACGGCTGAGGAACGAACGACTTTTACTAAAGTTTACATTTTTATAGATACGAAATTACCGAGATTTTATTTTATAGTAGTGGGATAATAAAATAAATTTAGATCGAATTCGGAAAACGTAGACGGAGCGAGTTAATGAAAATTGTATATCGGAATTGTGGGTTCGGTTCAAAGCCTCCTTAATCAGAGTCGTCTGTCTGTTGATATTCTATGTTCGGCTGTGTCGCTCGCTATGTTTCTGTTTGGCAGGCAAACATTTGAAGAAATGTAAACGGTCCGTCGGTCCATTCGCCGTTTTCTATTTTTATACCACTGACGATGGTTTCGTTGGCAAATCACGGCCGGTTCTTACAACCTTCTTACAACGAGGTAAATTCATAATGTTCATTTACCATTACTGCGCCTGTTAATTACGATTACACATTTAGAGTACGAAGAAAGATTAAACTTGGGGCACGAGCCTATTATATTAATTGCCTAATAATTTGAACCTATAATAATCGCATAAAACAATGCACACTGCACCGACAATATTTTTGTGAAATCAATCGGAATAGATTTTACCAATTTGTATTTGGAACGGTCTGAAAAAGTAAAATGAGTATTCTTATAAACCGATGCAAATATGTTACGCCGGGCTGTAGAAAAAAACTAAACGGGTGTTGCCGACGCGTCGCATTAAATTAAAATAAATTGATTATAAGACAAAAAATTTATCGTCACAAAATTTATTTTTATTTCGTTTCAGTTTATTTTAAATCCGTAAAAGAAAAATTATCGATTGGATCTGGAACCGGTATATCCTTATCACGTTCCACGTCCTCATCACTGGAATATATATTACGCATCCGTTCTTCTTTTGGCGTCTTTTACGAAAATTTGACATTTTGTCGAGACAACATTTTTCCGTTAAAAAATATTAAACGTAATAATAATTTTTATAGCTCACTTATTTCTAGCTACTTATGTAACAATTTTAATAATTTCGCTTCGCAAAATAATGTTTTTTTAAATTTAACCTATCGCCCGTTAATTTCACTAACCCTGCTAATCCCATATCTATTCGACTGTTCGAAAGACTCTAAATAATCTAATGGGAGAGCGGACCGAGTACAGATTTTGTACATTTTACAGTTTTAGACAATTTTGTTCAATACTCGACACGTTCAAACACGCCTTTGTAAATTGTGTAAAAATATGTCGCATATTTGTGATGTTGGGCTGTGGTAAAAAAAGCCGTGTCGCATATATCTGACGGTTGGTAGCGAACAAGTTAATGTCACTTCATCAGTGCGATATAAAAGATTAATTTTGAAAATGTGCCAAATTCCCTATTTGTTTACGTCGACTTTATTTTAGAGTTTGGTATACTGGTCAAGCAATGTTAATAGCAACGACACTTGGACTAGCTATATAACGCGGTTATAAATTTAATCAAATTATAAAGGAGTTGCCCGAGTTGTTTGAGGACGCGTCGACTATAGATAATTAATGTTTTGAACAAATTTTGGTGTTTTCAGGACGGTGGTTGTACAGAGGGAGACAGTGGTGGTGGTGGTGGTGGTGGTGGTGGTTGTGGTGGTAGTGAATTTCCCGCTGTTCCGCCAATGCCGAGTAACTACGACAACTGGACGTACTCGATGAGGAGGTCGATGCAGGAGATAGTGCCTCGGCTCTACTTGGGCCCTTATTCGGCCGCCATGAAGGCCAGCCTCGCCCAACTAATAGCGGCCGGAATAACGCACATCGTATGCGTCAGACACTCTCTCGAGTCACAGTTCATCAGGCCAAACTTCCAAGACAGATTCGTGTAAGAAGAATATACACACACACACACACACACACACACTTTTATACTGTGCTCGGTTGGGTGCATGTGGCGTGCGGCGTGGCTCGATAATCATTTATAGAAACGTAAAATTAAGGGCTTAAAAAAAAATTGAAGGAACATCGAAGGTCTTTGAAATATTTTAAAATTATCGAATAAAATATCCTCTAATTTTAAACAATTTTATTAAAAATTGGTACGCGCATTATCCTCCGATTGATAACAAGCACTATCGGTCTGCAGTAGCTAAATTATGAAGAAAACACGCATTAAGTTGTCCGTTATTTAAATAAATGTAAATGTTCTGCGCCGGCATTGTCGGTTAGGGTATTGTTGAAAAAAAACAAAACGCTTCGCTTTCTTGTGTCACTTGCAAATTGTATCCTCCTAAAAAAAAATATTTCGCTTCGATAATATCTTAATATCCTAGCGAATGTTGCAAATATCGATGGTGCCTATAACTACTAATATTGCTAATATCGTTAGTTGAATTTAATAACTGTGGCACTAAATAAGGAGATAATAAGAGTTGTAAACTTCGCTTTGACGGATTTTTTTTAGTTATGTTAAACTATTACATTGACCCGAATAAAACTTTATCCTTAATGTAAGTAATGTAATCTAATGTATCTAAATAGTATTAACGAAACATTATTTCTGTACAGGCGCACCTACTTTGCCAAACTGTTATTTATTTGTTTAGCGCGATTGAATTTATTTTTAATCCAAATTGTAATGGTTTATATGTACATATATATATATATATATATATATATATATATATATATATATATATATATAAAGATGCTGATCGATGCTGATAGATTGTTGATTGATCGATGAGAGTGATGCGCTGCACCGTTGCAGCACTTGATAGAGGTGAGGTTGGGTCCTGTTGGGGCGAGATCGGTGGTCGGTGGTGGTACGGCGGTATCCTATTTGAATCAGCCCGGCTAAACGATAAAAAATGTGACATTCGCCGCGGACACTAGTCCGGCGGCTAGTTGTAAATAGGGAAAAAGCAATCTGAGATATAAGCACTCAAACTCCGTATATTGGAAAGTGCATAACTGGCGATAAAGCCGCCAATTGCGCTTTACAAACAATGTTGAAAAAGCAAAACGACAATAATGCGTGTAATTGTTGAAGGTACCTAATTTTAGAGATAGCCGACTCGTGCGTTGAGAACATAATTTGCCACTTTGCGTGTGTGAGACGGTTCATAGATGACACGTTGGATAAAGGCGGGAAGGTGCTCGTTCACGGTAATGCGGGAATATCGAGGAGCGCCGCCCTGGTACTCGCCTATATCATGCAGAAGTACGGCCTTACACTCAGGTCAGTACCACCGCTAAGTATAATAGAATACCTAGCTCAGGTCAACCCCTCGTACCTCTATCTATACCTGCACCCCTCACACACACACACACACACACACACAGTTGCCATTCCTCACAGAAATTGAGTTTTAATTCACGATTCAGTTATTCTTCATCTAACTCAATGCATCTGCATTTCTGTACACTGGATCTTTATTGAAAATAAACAAATTCATAACCCGTAGACTCGATGACTTGTTAAGGTCTCTTGACAAGGTTTGTCTACATAACTTCGTGAAGCTGTTCCTGCGTGTACCTTTATTGCAGTTATTTCAGATTTATACCTTATGAAACTTATAAATTTATTAGAATAAAAAATTACCGCATTTCACAATATTTGTTGTTAAGAGCTACACTTTTATTCTACTGTATAATATATTACGATATATTTAATAATTATTCATAATTGTGTGTCTCTGTGTAGTGTTACATACTGATAATATCTAATAGGTAAATTGTTCTCGTAGGTTATGTTATGACTCGCAAAGTGAAAAACTGTCGCAAGTAACGATAAAAACATTAAACATTCTTATTTATTATCGTATAATTGTCCGTCTAGTTTTAATTTTGTTAAGAAATTTTAAATTAAATTTCACAATAAAGCCGACTGCCTAAAAATATATGGGACTCTATCCCAATTTTTAGAGTCTCATCGACAGGAACGGAACAATGATTGTTCGAGATAGGACAGGATAGTCTAGTGTACCGGGATCTCGAGAACTTGAGTTTGATAAAAATTGAGGCGAGCACCGAAACGGTTGATGTTTACACACGATTGTTTTGTTTTGCGTTGGCGTACAGGGAGGCGTACAATGTGGTACAACAGAGGAGGTTTTGCATCAACCCGAACGACGGTTTTATGGCCCAGCTGAGGGAATTTGAACCGATCTACATGGCGCAGCACAAGGCGGTACTCGATGGGCAGACGTCAGCGTCGGCCACAATAAATGCCACATCGAGCCACAATAAACGCACCTCAGACCAAATCGAAGACACGTCCTGATCACCGCCGCCCCCAACCGTACACCAATTTCAAAAACGACAAAAAATATCAAATCTGTATATAAATAATATTTTTAATTTTATACTTAATATAAATTGCGCGTGCGTGTGCATAAACTATAGATATTTTGGCATAAATTAATGAAATTTAATTTGTATTAAATTCTATTACCCCGTACAATGTTTCTGACCGACTAACATTTTTTGGAAAGCGAAAAATGTACGTATTTTTTTGGATTTCGAATTGGTTTGAGTATTTTTTCCTCCCCGAGTATCCCTTTTTCATATTATATAATGTCCGAGCCTGGCCTGTGGATCCATATATATATATATATATATATATATATATATATATATATATATATGTTTGTTATGTGTGGTAGGTGTGTGTGTCAATTACAATTGTGATGTGATCAATTTTTACAATAAGTTGGCATAAATATGTTAACTGTAAAGGATGAGTGGTGAGGGTGATGTGATGTCTGGCCGGTGTGTGTGTGTGTGTGTGTGCGTGTGATATGCTTTGTATGTAAAGTATATATGAATATATAAGGTGTATATTAGGGCGTTCGGTTATTGTTGGGCTAGGGAACAATTTGAATTGTGGTGCCGATGACACCACATCTGCTCACTCGGCCATTTTCTATTTGTATATAAATGTTTCGATTTAGAAATATTCTACTGACTCATCGGTAAGTCTTGAGACTGTGACAGATATTGGACTAATGAGAATTGTCGTGTAATTGTGTGGGACATTTTTGTTTCCCCACAGTACCATTACTAATTGGAGTCGGCCTAATTCGGGGCCTGTTTTTTTTTAAATGCATCGACAACAACGGCCTTTTCGATTAAATCTAATATTGTCGCTTTACAGTCTCATTTATTTACCTAATTAATATTAGGGAAATGTTTAACGTCAATTGGGAAAAAGTCGGATTACCGGAGAACTGTTTCTAGGAGAAGTTATATAATTGTTATTATTCGGTTCCCTAATATATTTCAACTTTCCCTCAGCCGCCGAAGGGCCGATTGAAATCTCCGTTTTATAATCTTATTTTCCGATAAGTTTTTCCAGCGACACACCGACGCGGGGTGAATTTTTTATTTTTTCCAAAAGCGTTTATTAAAAAGTCGAAATTATCTTAATAATTTACGGGATTTGTATAGGGCGATAAATGAACAGGAGCTATAATGGAGCAAAAGCTCGGTAGATTAGATAAGATTCTCCGAATAGAGAACATAGAGCTATTTCGATAGGCCCGTTTCTCCAATAAAACCGAGCTAATTTTTAAATTCTTTTTTTTTTTTTTTTTTTAGTTTTTGTGAAAAATAAATGTTGGCATAAATAAAGTCCTTTTTTTGGTTCTATATAAAGGCGAAAGCAGTAGGACTCCCGTAGTGGCGAGATACCGACCGAACCTCTATTAATAATGTTCCCGTATTCCTCACTATTTTGTTCCCAAACCTGATATAATTGGAAAATTAAGACTAACGCGTCGAAAACTGAAGCGATTCTTTTTACGAACCCGCGGACGACGAAAAACAAACCGACAGTACTCCGAATCCGGAACACAGTTATACTTATTGTACAGTCAACTTAATTATATCTGACACTGTTAAATTTCCTTTACGGGTGAACATACTTCGAAAAAACAAACTCTACACATTTATAGATAAAAGAAGAAATCGCTTTCAACATTGGCACAACTCATATACAGGCTGTAAACCAGCAGGCCAAAAGCAAACTAGGAAGACTCTACTGTCATCTCAAGTCAAAGGTGCTCAATGAGAGGTCGAAACTGACCTTATACAAAACAATAATCAGGCCCTCCCTACTTTACGCGTGTCCCGTTTGGCGTAAAGCGGCCAACACACACTTGAAAAAACTACAAATCACACAGAACAAATGCCTCCGTATAGCCCTCGACATACCCCCAAGAACAAGAACAGAACACGTACACGACTTGGCCCAGACACCTAAACTGGACGAAATAATAGACAAAATAACGACCAAACACAGAGACAAGCTCCAAATCCACCCAAATCCCCTGGCATCTTCCTCCCGGCTACCCCAAAGACCCCACTGGCCACCCAAAAGACGTACCTCAAGGAGGAGGGTGCTCACGCCCAGCTAGAAGACCCCCCAACCAAAGTGAAAGTGAAACAGTGTAGTGAAAGCTGTGGATGAGCCAGCTAATGTGCCTATAGTGCATAGTGCTAACGACGGTATACGACCGGTCGTATACTGTCACCAGTGCCCCAGTGATCAGTGCGCCGACATCGAGTTTCGCTAGCAGCGCAGTGAACCCAAGTGGCAAGTGCCAAGTGCAGTGCAAAGTGTGTGAGCGAATGTGTGTGTTTGTGCGAGTGAATGTAGAGAGTGTAGTCTAGGTCCTCGGGTTTTTATTGTGTATTTTCCCGACCAGCAAAAATCGTAAAAAAAAAAATTCACGTATAATGTATTATAATATTTAAGAATATAAATGTAAAAAGGCCAATAGGCCGGAATACATACACTAATCAAAACTTGTTTATAGCGTTGTATCGTTGTAATATTGTATTTATAGTAATAAAAATTATTTGTATCAAAAAAAACCTGATATAATAATAAACGATAAATAAATATACGATGTACAATCGATCTATTTCTACATTCGGGACCTGCGATCGAACAAAACGAATCCGATATCGATAACTGTTAGATTGTTTCATCCTATCCTTTCTATTCCTTATAATTACCATTTTATATATAAAAAGGAATAAAAAAAAATATTGAAACTACTTATAGGATATTTCACTTTCGCACTTTAAAATTGTACACGATCATTAATCGTATATTGAAAATTACCCGAAATTATTTACCCGACGGATATTTCAAATAACAGTGCTTATAATTCGGGTCAAATGAACATTATAATATATATATATATATTGAAACAACTTTTAAATCCATTTTCGAAATATTTCACGCGATACTTGAAAATGATAATCACTATTGTTGAATGTTTATAGATACATTTACGATTAGGTCGAAAACAATGTTTTTTAGACCGTATTATCGATTAAATCCGATACATAATAATACTTACTTCCGAGTTGAATTGTGTTTCGAGTAATATAATTAATAATTCCGGCGTTCCCAAAATGAAGTATAGTCGTTTTAAAATGAATTCGACAACACAATTCGCCCAATTTATAGTACGCGTAAAGATTTCTCAGCTCCATTATATCCTCCGTAAAACACCCGCATTTCAAACCATATTTCGATCTGAAATAAACCTTTCTAAGCCCTTACTTATATCATTGAAAAGAGCGTAGATCTTGTGATACAGGAATTTTAGACCATATTCCGAGTTGAAACACATCGTTGTAGCCATTTTTTGGCGGTGAAATCAACTTTTACGCACTGATTATGCGACAAAAACGCGAACATAACAAAAATACTATAAACAGAATCATAGAAAGCTTTCATAGAGCTTATTAAATACTAATTTTGCGGTAAATACCCCCATTGGTACACTTGTGGGTGGAATATGGGACCGGTCGGGCAATTTTTTGTAAAAAGTGAAATTTTCGATTTCGACCCGCCCTTTCGGTACACAATTTTTGTAAAAAGTGAAATTTTCGATTTCAGACCCGCCCTTTCAGGGGCAAGTGTAAATACCCCATTGGTACACTTGTGGGTGGAATATGGGACCGGTCGGACAATTTTTTGTAAAAAGTGAAATTTTCGATTTCAGACCCGCCCTTTCAGGGGCAAGTGTAACTCACATTGGTACACTTGTGGGTGGAATATGGGACCGGTCGGACAATTTTTTGTAAAAAGTGAAATTTTCGATTTCAGACCCGCCCTTTCAGGGGCAAGTGTAACTCACATTGGTACACTTGTGGGTGGAATATGGGACCGGTCGGACAATTTTTTGTAAAAAGTGAAATTTTCGATTTCAGACCCGCCCTTTCAGGGGCAAGTGTAACTCACATTGGTACACTTGTGGGTGGAATATGGGACCGGTCGGGCAATTTTTGTAAAAAGTGAAATTTTCGATTTCAGACCCGCCCTTTCAGGGGCAAGTGTAACTCACATTGGTACACTTGTGGGTGGAATATGGGACCGGTCGGACAATTTTTTGTAAAAAGTGAAATTTTCGATTTCAGACCCGCCCTTTCAGGGGCAAGTGTAACTCACATTGGTACACTTGTGGGTGGAATATGGGACCGGTCGGACAATTTTTGTAAAAGTGAAATTTTCGATTTCAGACCCGCCCTTTCAGGGGCAAGTGTAACTCACATTGGTACACTTGTGGGTGGAATATGGGACCGGTCGGGCAATTTTTGTAAAAGTGAAATTTTCGATTTCAGACCCGCCCTTTCAGGGGCAAGTGTAACTCACATTGGTACACTTGTGGGTGGAATATGGGACCGGTCGGACAATTTTTGTAAAAAGTGAAATTTTCGATTTCAGACCCGCCCTTTCAGGGGCAAGTGTAACTCACATTGGTACACTTGTGGGTGGAATATGGGACGATTTCGGCCCTTTCAGGGGCAAGGTAACTCACATTGGTACACTTGTGGGTGGAATATGGACCGGTCGGGCAATTTTTGTAAAAGTGAAATTTTCGATTTCAGACCCGCCCTTTCAGGGGCAAGTGTAACTCACATTGGTACACTTGTGGGTGGTGGGACCGGTCGGACAATTTTTGTAAAAGTGAAATTTTCGATTTCAGACCCGCCCTTTCAGGGGCAAGTGTAACTCACATTGGTACACTTGTGGGTGGAATATGGGACCGGTCGGGCAATTTTTGTAAAAGTGAAATTTTCGATTTCAGACCCGCCCTTTCAGGGGCAAGTGTAACTCACATTGGTACACTTGTGGGTGGAATATGGGACCGGTCGGGCAATTTTTGTAAAAGTGAAATTTTCGATTTCAGACCCGCCCTTTCAGGGGCAAGTGTAACTCACATTGGTACACTTGTGGGTGGAATATGGGACCGGTCGGACAATTTTTTGTAAAAAGTGAAATTTTCGATTTCAGACCCGCCCTTTCAGGGGCAAGTGTAACTCACATTGGTACACTTGTGGGTGGAATATGGGACCGGTCGGGCAATTTTTTGTAAAAAGTGAAATTTTCGATTTCAGACCCGCCCTTTCAGGGGCAAGTGTAACTCACATTGGTACACTTGTGGGTGGAATATGGGACCGGTCGGACAATTTTTGTAAAAAGTGAAATTTTCGATTTCAGACCCGCCCTTTCAGGGGCAAGTGTAACTCACATTGGTACACTTGTGGGTGGATGGGACCGGTCGGACAATTTTTGTAAAAGTGAAATTTTCCAGGCCCTTTCAGGGGCAAGTGTAACTCACATTGGTACACTTGTGGAATATGGGACCGGTCGGACAATTTTTGTAAAAAGTGAAATTTTCGATTTCAGACCCGCCTTTCAGGGGCAAGTGTAACTCACATTGGTACACTTGTGGGTGGAATATGGGACCGGTCGGGCAATTTTTGTAAAAAGTGAAATTTTCGATTTCAGACCCGCCTTTCAGGGGCAAGTGTAACTCACATTGGTACACTTGTGGGTGGAATATGGGACCGGTCGGACAATTTTTGTAAAAGTGAAATTTTCGATTTCAGACCCGCCCTTTCAGGGGCAAGTGTAACTCACATTGGTACACTTGTGGGTGGAATATGGGACCGGTCGGGCAATTTTTGTAAAAGTGAATTTTCGATTTCAGACCCGCCTTTCGATTTCAGACCCGCCTTTCAGGGGCAAGTGTAACTCACATTGGTACACTTGTGGGTGGAATATGGGACCGGTCGGGCAATTTTTGTAAAAGTGAAATTTTCGATTTCAGACCCGCCCTTTCAGGGGCAAGTGTAACTCACATTGGTACACTTGTGGGTGGAATATGGGACCGGTCGGGCAATTTTTTGTAAAAAGTGAAATTTTCGATTTCAGACCCGCCCTTTCAGGGGCAAGTGTAACTCACATTGGTACACTTGTGGGTGGAATATGGGACCGGTCGGGCAATTTTTTGTAAAAAGTGAAATTTTCGATTTCAGACCCGCCCTTTCAGGGGCAAGTGTAACTCACATTGGTACACTTGTGGGTGGAATATGGGACCGGTCGGACAATTTTTTGTAAAAAGTGAAATTTTCGATTTCAGACCCGCCCTTTCAGGGGCAAGTGTAACTCACATTGGTACACTTGTGGGTGGAATATGGGACCGGTCGGGCAATTTTTTGTAAAAAGTGAAATTTTCGATTTCAGACCCGCCCTTTCAGGGGCAAGTGTAACTCACATTGGTACACTTGTGGGTGGAATATGGGACGATTTCGACCCGCCCTTTCAGGGGGGTAACTCACAATTTTTTGGGTAAAAAGTGAAATTTTCGATTTCAGACCCGCCCTTTCAGGGGCAAGTGTAACTCACATTGGTACACTTGTGGGTGGAATATGGGACCGGTCGGGCAATTTTTTGTAAAAAGTGAAATTTTCGATTTCAGACCCGCCCTTTCAGGGGCAAGTGTAACTCACATTGGTACACTTGTGGGTGGAATATGGGACCGGTCGGGCAATTTTTTGTAAAAAGTGAAATTTTCGATTTCAGACCCGCCCTTTCAGGGGCAAGTGTAACTCACATTGGTACACTTGTGGGTGGAATATGGGACCGGTCGGGCAATTTTTGTAAAAGTGAAATTTTCGATTTCAGACCCGCCCTTTCAGGGGCAAGTGTAACTCACATTGGTACACTTGTGGGTGGAATATGGGACCGGTCGGGCAATTTTTGTAAAAGTGAAATTTTCGATTTCAGACCTGCCCTTTCAGGGGCAAGTGTAACTCACATTGGTACACTTGTGGGTGGAATATGGGACCGGTCGGGCAATTTTTTGTAAAAAGTGAAATTTTCGATTTCAGACCCGCCCTTTCAGGGGCAAGTGTAACTCACATTGGTACACTTGTGGGTGGAATATGGGACCGGTCGGGCAATTTTTGTAAAAGTGAAATTTTCGATTTCAGACCTGCCCTTTCAGGGGCAAGTGTAACTCACATTGGTACACTTGTGGGTGGAATATGGGACCGGTCGGGCAATTTTTGTAAAAGTGAAAATTTTTTCAGGGGCAAGTGTAACTCACATTGGTACACTTGTGGGTGGAATATGGGACATTTTCAGGGGCAAGTGTAACTCATTGGTACACTTGTGGGTGGAATATGGGACCCGCCCTTTCAGGGGCAAGTGTAACTCACATTGGTACACTTGTGGGTGGAATATGGGACCGGTCGGGCAATTTTTTGTAAAAAGTGAAATTTTCGATTTCAGACCCGCCCTTTCAGGGGCAAGTGTAACTCACATTGGTACACTTGTGGGTGGAATATGGGACCGGTCGGGCAATTTTTGTAAAAGTGAAATTTTCGATTTTTTCAGGGGCAAGTGTAACTCACATTGGTACACTTGTGGGTGGAATATGGGACCGGTCGGGCAATTTTTTGTAAAAGTGAAATTTTCGATTTCAGACCCTTTCAGGGGCAAGTGTAACTCACATTGGTACACTTGTGGGTGGAATATGGGACCGGTCGGGCAATTTTTGTAAAAAGTGAAATTTTCGATTTCAGACCCGCCCTTTCAGGGGCAAGTGTAACTCACATTGGTACACTTGTGGGTGGAATATGGGACCGGTCGGGCAATTTTTGTAAAAGTGAAATTTTCGATTTCAGACCGCCCTTTCAGGGGCAAGTGTAACTCACATTGGTACACTTGTGGGTGGAATATGGGACCGGTCGGGCAATTTTTGTAAAAAGTGAAATTTTCGATTTCAGACCTGCCCTTTCAGGGGCAAGTGTAACTCACATTGGTACACTTGTGGGTGGAATATGGGACCGGTCGGGCAATTTTTTGTAAAAGTAATTTTCAGGGGCAAGTGTAACTCACATTGGTACACTTGTGGGTGGAATAGGGACCGGTCGGGCAATTTTTTGTAAAAGTAATTTTCAGGGGCAAGTGTAACTCACATTGGTACACTTGTGGGTGGAATAGACCCGACCCGTTTCAGGGGCAAGTGTAACTCACATTGGTACACTTGTGGGTGGAATATGGGACCGGTCGGGCAATTTTTGTAAAAGTGAAATTTTCGATTTCAGACCCGCCCTTTCAGGGGCAAGTGTAACTCACATTGGTACACATGGGACTCAGACCCGCCTTTCAGGGGCAAGTGTAACTCACATTGGTACACTTGTGGGTGGAATATGGGACCGGTCGGGCAATTTTTGTAAAAGTGAAATTTTCGATTTCAGACCCGCCCTTTCAGGGGCAAGTGTAACTCACATTGGTACACTTGTGGGTGGAATATGGGACCGGTCGGACAATTTTTTGTAAAAAGTGAAATTTTCGATTTCAGACCCGCCGTTTCAGGGGCAAGTGTAACTCACATTGGTACACTTGTGGGTGGAATATGGGACCGGTCGGGCAATTTTTGTAAAAGTGAAATTTTCGATTTCAGACCCGCCCTTTCAGGGGCAAGTGTAACTCACATTGGTACACTTGTGGGTGGAATATGGGACCGGTCGGGCAATTTTTGTAAAAGTGAAATTTTCGATTTCAGACCCGCCCTTTCAGGGGCAAGTGTAACTCACATTGGTACACTTGTGGGTGGAATATGGGACCGGTCGGGCAATTTTTGTAAAAGTGAAATTTTCGATTTCAGACCCGCCTTTCAGGGGCAAGTGTAACTCACATTGGTACACTTGTGGGTGGAATATGGGACAATTTTTGTAAAAGTGAAAATTTTCAGGGGCAAGTGTAACTCACATTGGTACACTTGTGGGTGGAATATGGGACCGGTCGGCAATTTTTGTAAAAAGTGAAATTTTCGATTTCAGACCCGCCCTTTCAGGGGCAAGTGTAACTCACATTGGTACACTTGTGGGTGGAATATGGGACCGGTCGGGCAATTTTTGTAAAAGTGAAATTTTCGATTTCAGACCCGCCCTTTCAGGGGCAAGTGTAACTCACATTGGTACACTTGTGGGTTATGGGACCGGTCGATTTCAATTTTTGTAAAAAGAAATTTTCGATTTCAGACCCGGGGCAAGTGTAACTCACATTGGTACACTTGTGGGTGGAATATGGGACCGGTCGGGCAATTTTTGTAAAAAGTGAAATTTTCGATTTCAGACCCGCCCTTTCAGGGCAAGTGTAACTCACATTGGTACACTTGTGGGTGGAATATGGGACCGGTCGGGCAATTTTTGTAAAAGTGAAATTTTCGATTTCAGACCCGCCCTTTCAGGGGCAAGTGTAACTCACATTGGTACACTTGTGGGTGGAATATGGGACCGGTCGGGCAATTTTTTGTAAAAAGTGAAATTTTCGATTTCAGACCCGCCCTTTCAGGGGCAAGTGTAACTCACATTGGTACACTTGTGGGTGGAATATGGGACCGGTCGGGCAATTTTTTGTAAAAAGTGAAATTTTCGATTTCAGACCCGCGTTTCAGGGGCAAGTGTAACTCACATTGGTACACTTGTGGGTGGAATATGGGACCGGTCGGGCAATTTTTTGTAAAAAGTGAAATTTTCGATTTCAGACCCGCCCTTTCAGGGGCAAGTGTAACTCACATTGGTACACTTGTGGGTGGAATATGGGACCGGTCGGGCAATTTTTTGTAAAAAGTGAAATTTTCGATTTCAGACCCGCTCCCTTCCAGGGGCAAGTGTAACTCACATTGGTACACTTGTGGGTGGAATATGGGACCGGTCGGGCAATTTTTGTAAAAGTGAAATTTTTTCGATTTCAGACCCGCCCCTTTCAGGGGCACGTGTAAGTCACATTGGTACACTTGTGGGTGGAATATGGGACCGGTCGGGCAATTTTTGTAAAAAGTGAAATTTTCGATTTAAGACACGCCCCCTTCAGGGGCAAGTGTAACTCACATTGGTACACTTGTGGGTGGAATATGGGACCGGTCGGGCAATTTTTTGTAAAAAGTGAAATTTTCGATTTCAGACCCGCCTTTCAGGGGCAAGTGTAACTCACATTGGTACACTTGTGGGTGGAATATGGGACCGGTCGGGCAATTTTTGTAAAAGTGAAATTTTCGATTTCAGACCCGCCCTTTCAGGGGCAAGTGTAACTCACATTGGTACACTTGTGGGTGGAATATGGGACCGGTCGGGCAATTTTTGTAAAAGTGAAATTTTCGATTTCAGATTTCAGGGGCAAGTGTAACTCACATTGGTACACTTGTGGGTGGAATATGGGACCGGTCGGGCAATTTTTGCAAAAGTGAAATTTTCGATTTCAGACCCGCCCTTTCAGGGGCACGTGTAACTCACATTGGTACACTGGGTGGAATATGGGACCGGTGGCAATAAAAATGAAATTTTCGATTTCAGACCGCCCTTTCAGGGGCAAGTGTAACTCACACACTTGTGGGTGGAATATGGGACCGGTCGGGCAATTTTGTAAAATGAAATTTTCGATTTCAGACCCGCCCTTTCAGGGGCAAGTGTAACTCACATTGGTACACTTGTGGGTGGAATATGGGACCGTCGGGCAAATTGTTTGCAAAAGTGAAATTTTCGATTTCAGACCCGCCCTTTCAGGGGCAAGTGTAACTCACATTGGTACACTTGTGGGTGGAATATGGGACCGGTCGGGCAATTTTTTGTAAAATGAAATTTCGATTTCAGACCTGTTTCAGGGGCAAGTGTAACTCACATTGGTACACTTGTGGGTGGAATTTTTGTAAAAGTGAAAATTTTCGATTTCAGAAATTTTTGTAAAAAGTGAAAATTTTTTCAGGGGCAAGTGTAACTCACATTGGTACACTTGTGGGTGGAATATGGGACCGGTCGGGCAATTTTTGTAAAAGTGAAAATTTTTTCAGGGGCAAGTGTAACTCACATTGGTACACTTGTGGGTGGAATATGGGACAATTTTGTAAGTGAAATTTTTTTCAGGGCAAGTGTAACTCACATTGGTACACTTGTGGGTGGAATATGGGACCAATTTTTGTAAAAGTGAAATTTCGTCAGGGGCAAGTGTAACTCACATTGGTACACTTGTGGGTGGAATATGGGACCAATTTTTGTAAAAGTGAAATTTCGTCAGGGGCAAGTGTAACTCACATTGGTACACTTGTGGGTGGAATATGGGACCGGTCGGGCAATTTTTTGTAAAAAGTGAAATTTTCGATTTTAGACCCGCCGTTTCAGGGGCAAGTGTAACTCACATTGGTACACTTGTGGGTGGAATATGGGACCGGTCGGGCAATTTTTTGTAAAAAGTGAAACGATTTCAGACCCGCCTTTCAGGGGCGTAACTCACATTGGTACACTTGTGGGTGGAATATGGGACCGGTCGGGCAATTTTTGTAAAAGTGAAAATTTTCGATTTCAGACCCGCCTTTCAGGGGCAAGTGTAACTCACATTGGTACACTTGTGGGTGGAATATGGGACCGGTCGGGCAATTTTTGTAAAAGTGAAATTTTCGATTTCAGACCCGCCCTTTCAGGGGCAAGTGTAACTCACATTGGTACACTTGTGGGTGGAATATGGGACCGGTCGGGCAATTTTTTGTAAAAAGTGAAATTTTCGATTTCAGACCCGCCGTTTCAGGGGCAAGTGTAACTCACATTGGTACACTTGTGGGTGGAATATGGGACCGGTCGGGCAATTTTTGTAAAAAGTGAAATTTTCGATTTCAGACCCGCCCTGTTTCAGGGGCAAGTGTAACTCACATTGGTACACTTGTGGGTGGAATATGGGACCGGTCGGGCAATTTTTGTAAAAGTGAAATTTTCGATTTCAGACCCGTTTCAGGGGCAAGTGTAACTCACATTGGTACACTTGTGGGTGGAATATGGGACCGGTCGGGCAATTTTTGTAAAAAGTGAAATTTTCGATTTCAGATTTCAGACCCGACCCGCCCTTTCAGGGGCAAGTGTAACTCACATTGGTACACTTGTGGGTGGAATATGGGACCGGTCGGGCAATTTTTTGTAAAAAGTGAAATTTTCGATTTCAGACCCGCCCTTTCAGGGGCAAGTGTAACTCACATTGGTACACTTGTGGGTGGAATATGGGACCGGTCGGGCAATTTTTGTAAAAGTGAAATTTTCGATTTCAGACCCGCCGTTTCAGGGGCAAGTGTAACTCACATTGGTACACTTGTGGGTGGAATATGGGACCGGTCGGGCAATTTTTGTAAAAGTGAAATTTTCGATTTCAGACCCGCCCTTTCAGGGGCAAGTGTAACTCACATTGGTACACTTGTGGGTGGAATATGGGACCGGTCGGGCAATTTTTGTAAAAGTGAAATTTTCGATTTCAGACCCGCCGTTTCAGGGGCAAGTGTAACTCACATTGGTACACTTGTGGGTGGAATATGGGACCGGTCGGGCAATTCTTGTAAAAAAGTGAAATTTTCGATTTCAGACCCGCCTTTCAGGGGCAAGTGTAACTCACATTGGTACACTTGTGGGTGGAATATGGGACCGGTCGGGCAATTTTTTGTAAAAAGTGAAATTTTCGATTTCAGACCCGCCGTTTCAGGGGCAAGTGTAACTCACATTGGTACACTTGTGGGTGGAATATGGGACCGGTCGGGCAATTTTTTGTAAAAAGTGAAATTTTCGATTTCAGACCCGCCGTTTCAGGGGCAAGTGTAACTCACATTGGTACACTTGTGGGTGGAATATGGGACCGGTCGGGCAATTTTTGTAAAAGTGAAATTTTCGATTTCAGACCCGCCGTTTCAGGGGCAAATGTAACTCACATTGGTACATTTGTGGGTGGAATATGGGACCGGTCGGGCAATTTTTGTAAAAAGTGAAATTTTCGATTTCAGACCCGCCCTTTCAGGGGCAAGTGTAACTCACATTGGTACACTTGTGGGTGGAATATGGGACCGGTCGGGCAATTTTTTGTAAAAAGTGAAATTTTCGATTTCAGACCCGCCGTTTCAGGGGCAAGTGTAACTCACATTGGTACACTTGTGGGTGGAATATGGGACCGGTCGGGCAATTTTTGTAAAAGTGAAATTTTCGATTTCAGACCCGCCGTTTCAGGGGCAAGTGTAACTCACATTGGTACACTTGTGGGTGGAATATGGGACCGGTCGGGCAATTTTTGTAAAAGTGAAATTTTCGATTTCAGACCCGCCCTTTCAGGGGCAAGTGTAACTCACATTGGTACACTTGTGGGTGGAATATGGGACCGGTCGGGCAATTTTTGTAAAAATGAAATTTTCGATTTCAGACCCGCCGTTTCAGGGGCAAGTGTAACTCACATTGGTACACTTGTGGGTGGAATATGGGACCGGTCGGGCAATTTTTGTAAAGTGAAATTTTCGATTTCAGACCCGCCTTTCAGGGGCAAGTGTAACTCACATTGGTACACTTGTGGGTGGAATATGGGACCGGTCGGGCAATTTTTGTAAAAAGTGAATTTTCGATTTTCAGGGGCAAGTGATTTCTTGTGGTGGAATAGACCGATTTCGCCGTTTCAGGGGCAAGTGTAACTCACATTGGTACACTTGTGGGTGGAATATGGGACCGGTCGGGTAACTCAATTGGTTTTTGTAACCGGTCGGGCAAGTGAAATTTTCGATTTCAGACCCGCCGTTTCAGGGGCAAGTGTAACTCACATTGGTACACTTGTGGGTGGAATATGGGACCGGTCGGGCAATTTTTGTAAAAAGTGAAATTTTCGATTTCAGACCCGTTTCAGGGGCAAGTGTAACTCACATTGGTACACTTGTGGGTGGAATATGGGACCGGTCGGGCAATTTTTGTAAAAGTGAAATTTTCGATTTCAGACCCGCCGTTTCAGGGGCAAGTGTAACTCACATTGGTACACTTGTGGGTGGAATATGGGACCGGTCGGGCAATTTTTTGTAAAAAGTGAAATTTTCGATTTCAGACCCGCCCTTTCAGGGGCAAGTGTAACTCACATTGGTACACTTGTGGGTGGAATATGGGACCGGTCGGGCAATTTTTGTAAAAAGTGAAATTTTCGATTTCAGACCCGCCCTTTCAGGGGCAAGTGTAACTCACATTGGTACACTTGTGGGTGGAATATGGGACCGGTCGGGCAATTTTTTGTAAAAAGTGAAATTTTCGATTTCAGACCCGCCGTTTCAGGGGCAAGTGTAACTCACATTGGTACACTTGTGGGTGGAATATGGGACCGGTCGGGCAATTTTTGTAAAAAGTGAAATTTTCGATTTCAGACCCGCCGTTTCAGGGGCAAGTGTAACTCACATTGGTACACTTGTGGGTGGAATATGGGACCGGTCGGGCAATTTTTGTAAAAGTGAAATTTTCGATTTCAGATCAGGGGCAAGTGTAACTCACATTGGTACACTTGTGGGTGGAATATGGGACCGGTCGGGCAATTTTTAAAAAGTAAAAGAAATTTTCGATTTCAGACCCGCCTTTCAGGGGCAAGTGTAACTCACATTGGTACACTTGTGGGTGGAATATGGGACCGGTCGGACAATTTTTTGTAAAAAGTGAAATTTTCGATTTCAGACCCACCGTTTCAGGGGCAAGTGTAACTCACATTGGTACACTTGTGGGTGGAATATGGGACCGGTCGGGCAATTTTTTGTAAAAAGTGAAATTTTCGATTTCAGACCCGCCGTTTCAGGGGCAAGTGTAACTCACATTGGTACACTTGTGGGTGGAATATGGGACCGGTCGGGCAATTTTTTGTAAAAAGTGAAATTTTCGATTTCAGACCCGCCGTTTCAGGGGCAAGTGTAACTCACATTGGTACACTTGTGGGTGGAATATGGGACCGGTCGGGCAATTTTTTGTAAAAAGTGAAATTTTCGATTTCAGACCCACCGTTTCAGGGGCAAGTGTAACTCACATTGGTACACTTGTGGGTGGAATATGGGACCGGTCGGGCAATTTTTTGTAAAAAATGAAATTTTCGATTTCAGACCCGCCGTTTCAGGGTCAAGTGTAACTCACATTGGTACACTTGTGGGTGGAATATGGGACAGCAATTTGGGGATAAACAGCGCATTTTTGCGTCTAAAAATTGCTTTTTTGAATCGATTTTGGTCATTTTTTGGCCCTAAAAACCGCATTTCTTGGCCAATTTTGCGCCTAAAAACCCCATTTTTGAGCCAAAAATCGAATTTTTGTGCCGATTTTGCACCTGAAAGCCGCATTTTTGCGTCTAAAAACTGCTTTTTTGAACCTATTTCCGGCCTAATAACTGCATTTGTTGGCCAATTTTGTGCCTAAAATTAGCATTTTGGGGCTGAAAGTCGTAATTTGGGACTAAAAGCCGCATTTTTGTGTCTGAAAACAGCATTTTTGGGCCAATTTTTGCCTAACAACCGCATTTTTGAGCCTAAAATAGAATTTTTGGAATGATTTAGCACCTGAAAACCCCATTTTTGGGTCTAAAACTGCTTTTTTTAACCGATTTTCGGCCTAATAACGCATTTCATGGCCAATTTTGGGCCTATAACGGCATTTTTGTTTTGATTTTGCGTCTTGATACAGCATTTTGGGGCTTTAAACAAACAGCATTTTTTGGCCACTATGGGCCTGAAAACCGCAGTTTTGGTCCTGAAAACAACATTTATGGGCCGATTTTCGGCCGTAACACCGCATTTTTGTGTATACAAAACCGATTTTCGGCCTAATAACTGCATTTCTTGGCCAATTTTGGGCCTATAAACCGCATTTTTGTTCTCATTTTGTGCCTACAAACAGCATTTTGGGGCTAAAAACCGCATTTTTTGGCCAATATGGGCCTAAATACAGCATTTTGGGGCTAAAAACAGCATTTTGGGCCAGAAAACAGCATTTTTAGGCCAATTTCGCTCTTAAAAACCGCGTTTTTTGGCCAATTTAGGGCCTAAAACCGCATTTGAGTCTAAAATAGAATTTTTGGGCCGATTTAGCACATGAAAACCCCATTTTTGGGTCTAAGAACTGCTCCTTCGGCCTAATAAATGCATTTTTAGGTCAATTTTGGGCCTGTAAACCGCATTTTTGTTCTCATTTTGTGCCTACATACAGCATTTTGGGGCTAAATACCGCATTTTTTTTGGCCAATATGGGCCTAAATACAGCATTTTGGGGCTAAAAACAGCATTTTGGGGCTAAAAACAGCATTTTGGAGCTAAAAACAGCATTTTGTGCCTGAAAACAGCATTTTTAGGTCAATTTTGGGCCTATAAACCGCATTTTTGTTCTCATTTTGTGCCTACAAACAGCATTTTGTGCCTACATACAGCATTTTGGGGCTAAATACCGCATTTTTTTGGCCAATATGGGCCTAAATACAGCATTTTGGGGCTAAGAACAGCATTTTGTGCCTGAAAACAGCATTTTTAGGCCCATTTCGCGCCTAAAAACTGCATTTTTTAGCCTAAAATACAATTTTTGGGCCTATACACCGCATTTTTGTTCTCATTTTGTGCCTACAAACAGCATTTTGGGGCTAAAAACCGCATTTTTTTGGCCAATATGGGCCTAAATACAGCATTTTGGGGCTAAAAACAGCATTTTTAGGCCAATTTCGCGCTTAAAAACCGCGTTTTTTGGCGAATTTAGGGCCTAAAACCGCATTTGAGCCTAAAATAGAATTTTTGGGCCGATTTAGCACATGAAAACCCCATTTTTGGGTCTAAGAACTGCTCCTTCGGCCTAATAAATGCATTTCTTGGCCAATTTTGGGCCTATAAACCGCATTTTTGTTCTCATTTTGTGCCTACAAATAGCATTTTGGGGCTAAAAACGGCATTTTGGGGCTAAAAACCTCATTTTGAGGCTAAAAACCTCATTTTGAGGCTAAAAACCGAATTTTTGATTGTATTTTGGGCCTATAAGAGATCACATTTTTAGGTTTGGAAACTGCTTTTTTGAACCGATTGGACCCACTTTGCGCCCAAAAATCGCTATTTGGGTCCAATTTTGCGCCAAAAAAGGCATTCTAGGGCCGATTTTACACCTGAAAACAGCGTTTTTGCGTCTAATAACTGCTTTTTTGGGCCAAAGCCTAAATACCGTATATCTGGACCCATTTTGCGCCTAAAAGTCGCTAATATTTCGCGACTGAAAACCCCATTTTTGGGCCGATTTTCCACCTGAAAACCGCATTTTTGGGTCAATTTTGCGCTTGAAGACCTCATTTTTGGGACTAAAAACGGCATTTTGTCGCCTAAAAACAGCATTTTGTCGCCTAAAAACAGCATTTTTGGGGCTAAAAACAGTATTTTTGGCTCTAAAATCTCGTTTTTGGGCCGATATTGTGCCTGGAAACCGCTTTTCGAAGCTAAAAACCTCATTTTGGGCCGATTTTGGGCCTAAAACCGCATTTTTGAGCCTAAAATCGAATTTTTAGGCCGATTTTACGGTATAAAAAACGAGGTATTCAACGTTAGTTTGACGCTGTAGAAACCTTTTTAGCATTGGTTCTGCTATAAATAACCCATTTTTCCGGTCGTTTTGCGGTAAAAAACTTTTTAGCGTTATAGTGACGCTGTAAAAACGTTTTTTACGGCAGATAGTCGCTTCTTAGGCTAATTAAACTCATTGGAATTAGGCTCAACAGTGAAACGATCACTATTTGTACCGATTTTGCGCTGAAAATGAAATTTCGGCACAATGTAAAGTAGTGATAATGTTGCAATGATTTTTGGCACTGTTTTTGCGGCGATAACCAACCGCCTTCGGGCTTATAACAGCGATGATCTGACGGCTTAAGACTTAAGAAGTGCCTACCACCGGCGGTACGCACCGGGCAAGCTCCGTATATTTTTCTTGTCATTTTCTTATCAGCTCCTTACGGACGATAATAGAATGGATGTGTTCAGTATCTCGCGTGGTCTTATATATATTGAATATGTTACGGTTAATGCGGGAAAACCCGATAATCGGAACTGTAATTAATCAACGGACTACCTCGACACTTGTTTTTCATTTGATGCTGTGCAAACGTGAATTGATTATATTCGATTATATATCTCTCAATTCGAATCGATGTTGGGATAAACTAGAAACAGTACATATGTTATCTCTTTGTAACCAGTTAAAATCTCCTCACCGCCAGAAAGTTTAGGTTTTAGTTTGGTCTGGCATCTTTATTAACTGTTACTGTAACTAACTGTACTCGACTGTCGAATCAACTTAAAATTTGAATTTGTTACGACCGGATAGAATGTAAATTGGTGAAGCTCTGTTTTTGAATTTCTGATTTGGCACACAGCAATGGCAGGATGGCGTAACATATATATATATATATATATATATATATATATATATATATATATATATATATGATAAATAATAGATAAATTTGAGCAATCCACCACCACCAGCGACCACCTAGCTCATATATTATACTCAGCTTATTTTCTCAAATAACATCGAAGGTAAATTTTCTAATTTGATATATCTGTTTTGTGGTCTGCGAGGGGTTGAAATACTGTAGGTTCGTGATGTTTCTGTCTCCTCTCGTTGGTTTGGTCTTCTGCTAGAGATTNCCATTTTCGGCTGCTCACCATCTTCAGTAGCGGTGTTAGTCACTGTTAGCACTTTGGATGTTTTTTGGGCATCCTCACTGCTGCCCACTGTCAGAGTACATGTGAAAGTGACAGTGCAGTGAGGATGCCCAAAAAACATCCAAAGTGCTAACAGTGACAGTAACACAGCGCTACTGAAGATGGTGAGCACCCGAAACCGGTCTAGCAAAAGACCAAACCAACGAGAGGAGACAGAAACATCACAAACCTACAGTAAATTTTCTGTTTCAATTTAATTTCTTCTTTATAACAGAAATATTTTATTAGAAACATTAAATACGAAACAAAAAATAAAAAATATTCTAGCGATACTATAGAACAATCGAATCAATAAGGTTTTAGACTCAGTACAGAACGCTTAAATAAAAGAAATAATAAAAAGCGAAACGGTACAGTAGAAACTTAAATAGTTTGAAACTATTTATTTTATTGAATCAATCGACTTATACAAGGTTTATTCCGTCAGTTACGTATTTCAATAAACGATCAATTATACTGGGATGTAAAGAAACAATTCGATTCAATTGGGAATATGCCGTACACATCGGCTACTACAACGGAAAATAAATTTGCTCGTTTATTTCAACACACAGACAGATTACAGACTTATACCAATACTGAAATTTATGTACACAAGTATAAACAGTATAGATACTCGAAACATCAATTTCAGTTTCTACTGTACATATATAAAAAGTTGTACCGATTTTAACAAAATAATATCAAACAAAATCACCATTCTAAATTTTAAAAATAACAACTTTTTTGCTCAAGTCTGAAAATAAAGAATCCAACAGCGGAGTTGTGTCCAGTTTTTATTTATTAGAATAGTAGAGATCAAGAAATCGATCCACTAAAACAAAAACACAAACAAAAAATGAACAAACAAGAATATTGACAATAAATTTGAATTTGAATACATGAATGGGTCACAGCTGAAATATCACATTGATTGTTATCGATCGATAGACTAGAAGAGAAGGGAAGAGAAGAGAAGAGAAGAGAAGAGAGCATTCGCTTCAATGAGATAGGATAGCTCTGCTCTAATATAATAGTAAATAGTCCGAGTAGTGGCTAATAAAATAAATAGTGGTAATTGGAGTGATTTGAGGCCTCAAACAACAGTAGTAAGTAACTCACTCACCCTTCTGCGTGCTCGAATAGCGGACCCTGCGTTGGTGGTTTACATTTGTCGTAGGCGTCGAATTATCCTAAAACAATTTTTACAAATAATCAGTTAACAACATTTCAAATCTCCCGACCGATTAGTCCGATAGTCTAATATAATTAGGCGACCGGTTAATAATTAAAGACCAGTTCTGTATAAATACACCACACACAACAAACACTTGCCTGTTGTTGCTCTTGACAGTCTTCCAATTGCATTCTTTGAATATCCAGCGTTAACTTCTTCACTTTTTCTTTTTCCAGTCTTTCAACCTTGAAAATAAATTATTTAGCGTCCGTCGATTAAAATAATTAATGACGCATTTTGCATTCTAAATCGTCTACTATTATTAACAACGATTACTTAAGGAAGGTTCAAAACATACGTAGCAATGTATATTGGTAACCTGAACATGTGAAAGTGTACTGGTTGCATGTTATGCCCCAGGTACATTTTTACCGACAGATTTTGGAATCGTATTATTGTAACTTGCCATTTTGAAGTGAATTTATTATTCAACACCATCGATGCGTTATTTGGTCAATATATTCTATTCTATTAGAGAAACTCGGTAATATTTTGGAACATGGCTAAGAACAAACTAGAATAAAATATATATTATTTTGTTATACAATCTCGTCGAGTACTCACCTCTTCCCTGTGTTTCAAATTACGCACCAGATCAGAATCAGAAGGTACGTCCAGACTTTTGCACTGAGTCTTATTTCCTTTTCTCACCAAAAGAACAAACGACGAATCGTTTCCTGTAACGAGTAAACAAATATTAAAGGGTAAAGAAGAAATATTTTTTTTTTATATTAAATAAGCGAATGTTAAATTATTAAGTCGTTTTAATTGAAAATTAACAGTATCGAACTGCCACATACGTTGTGGTTATATCAACTGCAGAAATTGGATTATTTGTACACATTTAATGAAAATAGGGCTGAATTGAACGTAATGCTGGCGTATATATGTCACATGTATGTATATATATATATATATATATATATATATATATATATATATATATATACACACATATATGAATATAACTTTTTTGGACTCTATAAGAGAGTTTTGGAAGTTTCATGGGTCCCATCTTCGGGGACCGAAGAAGAGTTCAACTGGGGGGTCCCCTCTACATACCCAAAGGTGGGATGTCAGTTAATCCTCTTGGAGTCATGACTCCATCCTCCAAGGAGGAGGATGGTCCACGACCGTCCTCTAAGAATATTGTATCCATGCCAAAGAAGAGAATTTGAGAAAACCCAGGAAATGGCCCCAGTTAAGATCTCTCCGTCAGTCAGTACTTAAAAACACAGTAAAAATACAGAAGACATAGCCCCCCCCCCACCCTATGTTAACCTCCAGGTTATTACCTAGTTAGTTAATGATAGTAATTAATGATAATTATCTAATTACGAATGATTAATGATAGTCATCTGATAATCTGATTATCATTGATAATTATCAATGTGGGAGTGAGGTGTGTTACCGTTGTGCTTGTGTGACTTTCCCGAGATGGGTACAGCAATGTCCTGTGCAGGTCTCACTACTTCTTTCAGTCTTTCTTGAACATTTTCAGAGACCATCCGTTCCAATGCCACCAGAAATTCGTCGTCCATTTCATTATTTTCCTGGATGCAAAACGCATTTAAAAAAAAAATGAAGCGACCAAGAAGAAGATGTACCTGTCTGTGTGCAGGTGTCTTACCCTAGCATGTTTCTTAACCTAGGAGAATCACATTTACAACAAAATACCTAGGGATTTCCATTGAGTTGAAATATATATATATATATATATATATATATATATATATATATATATATATATATATATATGTGAGAATCATACTGGGGGGTTGATACATTATTGTATATGTATCTGATCATAGCGCAAGATAACCGCATAATCATTTTGGGATATGCTATCCCAAGTTGAAAATCTTTACTCAAGAACGAAACATCTAAGAAAGTGTGTGATATTCTGCTAACATTTTTTGGAATTTCAAATAGAAAAATGGACGAGTTATTTCTTAGCTATTTCAAATCATATAGCGGTGTAGAGGAACCCGTATTGCCAGGCTTACAATAATTTGATAACGCCAATCAATATATAATGTTGCCATCCGAAAAAATGCTTCTCGACAAAGCGTTAGACCCCTTTGCTAATTATGCTACTCAAATAGAGTAGACTGATAGTGTACAGACCGATTGAAGACATTTGAGCCAGAAAATTTAAAAAAGACAATATTATTTCCAGTTTGTCCCCAACTTGGTATATAGTGTTTCAAAGTATTTAACAGATCGCTTTTCCGTGTTACTTTTATAACAATTTATTAATGTTATTATATATTGCAAAATATATTTCCAAATACCTACTAACTTACCTCCCAAGCACTCAAATAAGCATCGGCTGAATATGGGTGGTGCAGGTGCAGCGGTGAATGTATTAAACGAAAAATGGAATTGAATTTTGAGTGATGACAGTAAAACGTGGGTCGGTAGTTATTGAATAGATATATTTGTGGAGGAAATTTGAAAATCCGGCAATTATACAAATATATCCTGTCTATAAAAAAAGACATTAATGTTAATTAACTTGTTCTTACCTCAACCTTCTCATTGAGTGATGCGTCGTCATCCCCTTCATCTTCTATAATTAATAAAACATAAATTCGATTACGTGTAATAAATAAATGAGCTTATAAAGTAAAACAAGGTTATTGACAAACAGCCGCCGTTATTATGCTGGTGGGCAATATAATATCCTGTCGACGGGATACACCCAGCGACATCCGGGACGACCGTGGACCTCAACGGGGGGTATTTGCTGAAATCCCCCTCCCCCCTCTCACCGCGGCTTACAGATGCATCCGTTCTATTCCAATGTAGAATATATCGAAGAACTATTTTAAGAAATACCGAGTCGCTACCGAGGTCTACAAATAAAGGTGTTTTAGTCAAATTTTTAAATACTACATTTATTATATTAATACAACATTTGAACTAATCGATTTTCTTATCAGAATATTAACCTAACCTAACCTCCGTGAGGTTTTCTTGCACCGCCCGGTGCAATAGGTGACTATTTATTAATTAGTCGGTGTTACTGAGAACAACCGTCACTGTGTGCAATCACCAGTTTGGTCACCGGCCAGTCACTCCCACAATTATTATAACACAACATAACCTCAACAGATCTCAACTCAAATCTGACCCCGGTTACAAAATTTAATTTATTGAAAGTGGATTTGAAATAACTCACCCAGACTATAGAATCTAATGTAGCTAATAGAGACCAAAAATAATCCCCCGACAGGCTAAGGGAAAATATTAAAGTATTATAATCAAAAAGGTGACCTTGCTCATCTTCTTCATAAAGAATGGAATTGTCGTTTGAAAGAGCCGAGATGTATAGAGCCGAAGAGGGGCCCCCCCCTCCGCTTCCACTGCCACTGCCGTCCTGAAACATAAACAGTTTATTATTTATTAATTTGTTCTCGATATCTGATTGCGCTAATTGGTGTGTCGAGTGAAGGCAAGTGATGACTTGACTACCAGTGTGTTCTACCTCTCCGTTATATATACTAGACGAGAGACTAACGCTATGACACCTAACCTAGCTAAGTAAGATTTGGTGTTGACTGCTCTGTTGGTACCCTAGCTAGTGCTAGGTGTATAGCACCCTCACCTCACCGACTCCGGCTCAGAGCCAATCATTTTTTAGTTTCATCATTTGGTTTCATTGACTCGTTGACACAACATGCCACCACCAAGTTAAGAGATGAATGAACTTAAAAAACTATAAATCGTAGTGCTTATATAATCTAATGTTACCTGTTTGATATTGTAATCGTTGATAATCTGGTTGTGTAGCTTGTTGGCTGCAGCGATTGCCTGGTGAAGGCCGGTGTACAGCTCAATGTTGGGACAGTTCTTTTCGACACAGTCCTCGAGCTGGTAGTCAGCGTACACCGGAAATTTGTTATCTTCCCTCCAAACAGAGCTACTTTTCTTAGACCAAAAGTAACACTGTAATCAAAAAATATATATTCCTTTATACGCCTCTCTCATTTCTTAAATTCGATATACTCTGTCATATTATATTAACTAGGTGTAAACGAGAGTTTTTTCCATCCATATATATATATATATATATATATATATATATATATATCGCGGTGGATGTGTCTAGGCCACAAATATGAGCTTTTTTCTCTGTTGGCTGTTGTCCTTACTTTACTGATGGATGACTAGCGATGGCTTACGAGCCAACATCCAACATCCATGACAGTTTTTCTTCTCTAGTTTTTCATCATTGACCATTCACCACTGGACTTCAAACTGGGCCCTCAATATAATATATAATATAGTTAGTTATTCCAATGACCCTAATTAACATTGGCAACACGACTGTAAAGTAAGACCGTAACAAAAAAAAAAGGCGATTCTCGGTTGACACGTATTTACGATAGTGTAATGGAAATGTTGCAACTTACCTGGAAATAGACGAAGAAATACGCAAGTTTAGTTTTGATGTCGGAGTGAGTGAAAAATTTAGCGCAGGTGTCAAGGAGAGTGCAGACCAGCCTGATTCTGATCAGGTTATCAGGTGGGTCCAATGGAGATGGGATGCTGGGGTTCATGCTAACTCCAAACATTATCAGGGAATACAGCACCTATTAATAGCGACAAATATTATTTACATTATACACCTCGTGTTACTATTACTTTTACTTTATCCGATACATTTAAAATTTTCTCCCCAATTGTGGAATCGTTACAAGAAGTAACGACAGTCCACACCCGACAGTCTATTCGACAGAATAACAATTTATCTTACCAGCATTTGTATCCGTGTATCTATTGTACCCTATTATAATATAATTTAACCTATTGCTGACAGTTTATTAATAAAATGTTGACTGCCGCTAACAGTTGTCAACTTTCAAACTACACGGATACGGCCCCTCCGCAGAAAAAAATATCTGCTAGTAATAAACGGAGTATTAAACAACCTACCTTAAAAACATCCGAACTCTCTATGAGCCTGTAATTGTACAATTCCCCAAAATATTTGATCATGGCCACTCGCCTTTGGTTCATTTTGGGTAAATTTATTTCCATTCCGATTCTGATGTCCTCCAAAACCGAATCAACAACTTTTGTGCCCACAAATTCCTATAAATGAGAAAAAAATAATTTAAAAGCGATAAAATAATTCTTAACAGAATATACATTGCATAATGATATATTAAATTTACTTTGCTCAGTATCGACCGACCGGACAACTCTACAATGTATTGCAATGTTCGTATACATCCATTATATTGTATATTAAAATTTTTTTAGACAGAATTATAGTCGTGTTTCCGCTATATATTCCTGGAGGTTGAGGAAAATTTAAACTGTATATTTAAACAATTTTGATATCCGCACATTTTCATTTTTAACCAGTTCTTTTTTAAAATCTGCTTCGAGGTACATTTATTTTGATAAAATACATTTCTAAAACTGGAGTTTCAACTATTAACTATTAATAATAAAAGTATCGCCATTTTCAGATATAAAAACTACATCGACAGCCAACCTAGTAAGCCAACAAATATCTTAATATTGATGTAGGCATGAATAGATTAATGTCGTCTATTCATTTAATTCTATACCATTTTCCACATTAATATAGAAAGAAGACTAGTTTATATTATAGTTTGATTACCTGATATTCAACTAAGCCAGCAACTATGTTTGCCAATGCGGGTATTCTGTGAAACTTGATTTGCCAACCGCTCGACAAACATCTAATGGCGTAATCGCACACTGTTTCATTTTCCCAGTCCAGACATCGCAATTGTTTTAACACCCTCCTTTCGTTTTCTGTGTACATTAGATCCTACAATATAAAATAGCCATTATATTCAAAATATACCCGATATTTTCTAACGTCTCTCTGGTGGTGTTGTCTGCATCACTCGGCAGACACTCCGCTTCGGACTTTTAATTTAGCCCATTGGCAATCGATCCGCCTATGATATCAACAGCTTCAAGGTTCGCATGAACCATGCAGCATACCATACAATCTATCCGGAAAAATAAATATTCTTCGAATGTATAATAAATATAGTAACACAATTTAGTAATACATAGAGCAAAATTCATTGATTTTCATTTCCCTACACAATCGGCATATTTTGCCTATGAATTGGCAAGTCTGGCTCCTGCCTGATAATGACCATTTGAAATTCAGAAACGTCAAATTGCCTTTGATACCATTGTTCAAGTTGCATACACACTGGCCAATCTAGAAGTATCTGTTCGAGTATAAGTGTCAAAAAGGGTTTTTTTTTGTATGGGAAGACACATGTACACAAATTTAATACAATTAGATTTAGAGAAAAAAGAATGTCTGTCGGCCCTTTCTGCCCCTTCTATCGGAATAGTGGAAGAACAGTTCATTCCATTGATGGACTCCTTTCACAGATTCTTTTCATTATAGAAATATGCATCGTAACATCTAATTATGTCCTTTATTGTCTACAAAGATATGATATATTGTGATTGTAACAGAAATATTGGCTGATTCTCAGTTTATTATTATTACTATTTCACAATCCAGGAAAAAATCTAAGCGACAGAAGGGAGACAGGCCAAATTAACAGTAAAATGGGTTCCATCCTTGCACAATAGGTGCCTTCCTTCCTTCGCTGGCAACGAACAAACTGTCATTTATAAACCAATAAAAAAACAAAATTTATGACCCATTTTTGTAGGCACTGGAGCACCACCGAACGGAGGTACCAATAAAGTTTTTAGGTGTGAACACAACAGTCTTCATTCTTATAGTAAGTAACAAAAGACCAAACCAGCGAGAGGAGACAGAAACACATGAAATCTAACAGTTAACAGTTTGGACCTATTTGGCGATAGAACATTTCCCAAACTTACGTAAATATAGCCGACTGAAAAAAGAGTGGATTGGTAAATAAATGAAATGCAAGCGGGATATTACCTGGAAAATGATTTTCCTGATGAATTCGTGAAGCGGAGGTCTCTTCTTTTTGACAACAGTCGTGTTATCCGGAGGGTTGATGAAATAGAATGCGTTTTCTATCATATTGGTATAACGAATATCCAATGCAGTTACAGATTTCACTCTCATCATATCGTCCTAAAAAGACAACTTAAAACTTAATAAACACACATTTAGAAGGCTAATAATAACTTTATATTTTAGTTTTGATAGTTATGTTATGGTGTTTGACCCACTGCCCACTGCCTCTTATATCTTTATCACAAAACGATAAAACGATCTAGTCATGGATGACTAGAATCAACTGCATCCACGGCATTCTCTATCTTTTCAGATTGTTCTTATTCGATTCAAATTTACAATCAATTGAAATATTAGATAACGAACCGGTGACTGAAATAAATGTTGATCTTAGATCAACTTCAAATTCCAACTGATTATAACGCAATATTATAGTAGAAGCTACTATACAAAAAGCTCAAATTTTACTATACCGATCTAATTGAACACAAGTGAGGGGAAACTGTGTGAAGAATGACTATGTTACCAATTTGGTCCAAAACAGTACAGAGTGAAGTTTTGGCCTGTTGTAGTTCATCTGCTGGTAAGACTACCATCGGTGAGGTAACTTACCACCTCCACAATTACACTAATCAATCACAATTAACCTGGCCTGTATCCTTTGGCAGCCCACATGCTAAACTAGTACTACAACGTACTACTGTACCTTCTTTTACACAAAGTGCTACTTCCTGTTAGTTCACCGTATAGTAACTTATTTTGTATACTCTAAGGAAAGTAGTGAACAGTAATGAAAAGTTGAAACCAGTTCTGTGTAAATAATTATAAATCCAGTAAATACAATACTTCTACCCCACCCCCACCCCCACCCCTGAATCACCACACACACCCAACACTACCATTTTCCGGTCTAAATTTTTACCAAATATATCTTTGTCCTGTGATGAGATTCCGGATTTCTGTAGAGGAATCTACCGCAGGTTTCAAGCAGGTTGCACGCCATTTCTATATGATGGTGTGAAAAGTCGTGCAGCAACAATTTTAGACAATATAAAGCTTCCAGGCTTGGAAACAATCCAAATTTAACCAATTCTCCGATGTATCTCGACACTTTTATTTTAGATTCCAAATTGATTTGGTCCTGAAATTATAAAATAAATTGCGATATTAACAAAAATTATACAGACATACAGAAGCCGGTTACAAACATTTAATTTGATTGTTTTGTCTATATTATCTTGCAACAAACAAGAGATCATTTTCTCTATCAATTACACAGGGGGTTTATGCAGTTTCATTTTATCTCACAAAAACTTTGTTTAACTCATGGATGATATACAAAACTCACGATTGAATTCAATTCCATTCAGAGTTCAAACAATGAGTTTATTACGGATTATTATGTATTAATGAGTCAAATTACGCCAAACTGAAAGCGAGCCTGTTTTCTATTACATATGAAACCTTAGTGGAGGAACCTTTTTCTTGATGTGATATTTAAAATCCTGCTTTAGAAGGTTTGTGAGATTTGTGGCGACCTCAGATATAACGGGATTCAAGATGGCGACCAAGCGCCCATAAAATGGTAACAGGTCCAGTCTTGTCCTCGACACTCCAAACAAAGCCCTGCAATTGTAAACTAAATTAATAACCTAATAACTAATAATTAATAATAACTAAGAACTAATAAAATAATAACAATTCCCACGTCGTTAATCATTCACTCACGACAGAATCTAATTTTACACTCAAATTTAATGTTGACTGGTATTTGAAAAACTCTAAAGAATCTACAACTAGGTCTTGCATGAACGGCTTAATATTTAGCTCCGTATATATTAAGCGATGTAGTCATTAATGAAGGGACACATTAAGGCTTTATAACTATGGTCATTGTCAACACAGAAAGAAATGTAAATTTTCTGAAATGCGGGTGTAGCCACATAGTAGGATGAGGTGAGCGACTAGATGTGCACGAGATAGACATCTGATAACATGTCTATCACTAGCCAGTGATCAGTGACTGGTGGGCAGAGGGCGATGAAAAAACGCACTCACTTGACTAATTTTCTCCGAGCTGTTTTTGTGTTCAGAAATACAACAAATTCGACTGCCGCATTATCAATCATTTCTCTGTTGACGCAGCTGGGTAAATTGTTCAAAAATGTCTCCAGGGCAACTTTTATAGCGTTACCACCGACTTCTTCGGGTTCTACAAAAATGAAACTTCATTTTAACACTAATTAGCACTTACAGAAAAACTGTATACACAACTGAAAAATATAGTATTGTCTACGATACATAAAATAGGAATACATCTATAATAATGGCTGCGATCAAGAATATATTATTAAATATATATTAGTATTGTCATGTTGGCGTAACATTCAACAAACAGGAATGTTGGGTATTAACAATCAGGACATTGGATATGATAAAGAAGTGATTTATTGGCTCCAAATTAATACTTCTCCTCGCTTGGCACTTGGCACAAGTTGGTTAATCCCTTCTTTATCTCGCTACCAATTGCTTTATTTATCTTGTCGAACTAATTGAAAAAAACAATAGATGATAGATATATATATATATATATATATATATATATATATATAAAATTTATGTTTGTTGCCACATGTTCTGCCTCAACTCGCCTATATCAATTAATCAATTCATATTGGTGGTCTGTGACAGATTACACACTGCTAGAGACGTGCTAAACATAGTAAAAAAACTGAGCGCGTAAAAACAACATGTAACCAAAGTGAAACTTCAGTTTATATAATAATTTATCAAATTATTATATAATAAGAACTAACATGAGGAATAAAAGGAAACAGTGAAGGTTACGGATATAGTATTAAATGAAGAAAATACCAAATTAAAGTCATCGAAAAACTATAATTTAAAATTAACGAATAAAATACCTTATAATTATAAACAAACTTATTAAAAATTCAAATAACTTTTCATCTTTATTATCTTTTAATTCGATAACAGACACTGTCGGTTTGTGGTAGCTGACATGTTTTTATCGATAGTAAGTCTTAAAGAAAATTTTTGTTCCATAAAATCGGTCTATGGTTGAGTCGTCAAATCACCACTCAAACTTCAAAAACCCACTCAAAATCATCGGAAGGCTGGCTCCTTAAACAATTTTAATGCGGAGTCAATACATTTTAAGAATTATAACTTCCTGGCATAAACTTGTCAGGTTTTTTGTTATTTGCCCACTTCGACCTAGATGCCATTAATTCTTTTTCATTGTTATGTTCAAGGCAGCTGAAAGTTGGTCGTGTCTCGTTTCTTACGGGTCTCCCCTGTATTCGAAAGTCTGGAATTCTTTTTTTCTGTTTTCCTGGTATTTGTTTTCGGTGCAATCATACTGGCACACCGATACGCCCAATCTTTAATTCTTATAATCTACGTTAAGACACATATAATTATAATTATCTTTTCCAGTACGGGTGATATTGGATGCCATTTTGCTGAGGGGAGAGGGTTATCGTTATATTGATAACCGGCCATCTGATTATGAATGGGGACATGCCAGCACACAGGCCACCCCATTTCGCTCAAATCCCTCCCATAATAATAATAATAATAATAATAATTCTGCCGCCATCCACCTCGCCTCCCCTTCAGCTTTTCCGTTTCTACTTCTCGTCCTGCCCAACCATATCTGATCGATTGCCCTTTCACCCTTTGCCCCCCAATTGTTGCACACCAATCGCGATATTTTCTGTTTTTAAATTTCGATTAATAACTGTTCACGCAGTCACGGGGTCCTTTCTACGGCCACTCATCTCTCCCTCGGTGTTAGCTACACCGACCCCGACTAGATTGCCTTTACAAACTGATTCATAGATATTTATTCCTAGCGGGTCACGTGTAAGAGTCGAGAAACGAACGACATAATAATGAAATAGTACCAGGAAAATAACAGTTATCACGCCTCTCCTACTTTACGTTCACAACCTTCTACATTTAGTTTTGTTATTCCAGATTCCTAATCAATCCCCTGCCACCCGAATCGGCCCTTACAAACCATAAAGGATGTGAGAAAGTAGCTGAGAAGGACAGGAATTCAAATATGTGTAAAAAATAACTGTAAAATTTGTTATTTTATATCACCTAACCTAACATGGCCTGGGTGTGTAAACCGGGAATCAGATGTATGGGTAAACATTTCAGTATGATCCTATTCTTTATAATGGTGCAACTGGGTATAGTATATAATGAATAAGAAAAACAAATTAAACTGAATTGCAAAAAAAGTGGTATAAAAGAGTATTACCTTCGGTAGTGGGGATTTCTTCTTCTTTTTGAACATCTTCAACTTCAAAATCTTCTTCCTTCAAATCTTCATCCAGTTTGTCTTCTGTAATCTGAATCACATAAAAGGGAATGCGTCGTCATTATGAGTCAATGAGTCCATTTAAGATATCCCGTTATTATACTTTGATTAATTTCGGAATACGCATTGTAATCTACATATTTAATAATATGTTATCGATAAACATAGTTTTTGAACACACAGTACATTCATTTTTCATTTGTACAAAAACAAACACTCGGTAGTTTTAATATTATTATATTCGATAATATAAAAAATTCCAAATATAGATATATAACGGTATTGGCAGGATGGTTATTGATGTGTGCATGACCTTCTCTAAGAAGATAATAACTGCAATATTATCAGTGTCAAGAGTGTGCGTAAGAGCTACAAGGACTTACAACAGCTGCGGAAGGTGCTGCCTCATGATTTGTTTTATTCGGTAGGTACTCCTGAAGGTTGGGAAAGACCTGATAGAAACATCTCGATTCATCATCTTCCCATAGACCCTCATCCACTGAAACTCCCTCCGTGTCTATATCGGACACATACCGTTCACCTGTAACACTCGCTGAAAATCACAAAAACTCACCCAATTATCCCAAACGAGCCAATCACCACCTAATAATACCACCTGCACCCACAATACACACGTGAGTTCAGGCTTCATTTTTTAAAGTTGTCCACCTACCATTTTGCAAGTTTTGTTTTTCCTCAATTATTGCAACAAAAATGTGACAAAAATGATTGTCGAGTTGTCTCAAATTTTCAAAACCTGATTGTTGGATAGCATTTTGTCAAAATGATATGCACGTCGACTGGTGACGACAAAAGCAGTTCTAGTAACTGTAACCCTAGTGGGTGACATCCATACACTCGGACTTTGTGTCACTTTTTTAGATGATGAACCGAAAAGAAACAACGTGAGCGAAGAATTGAACAAATGATAAAGATGATTGAATATTATCAAGTAGACTAGTTAGACTAAGTAGAGTTTTAAACTTAAAACCCCTTTTGGGGGGGGGGGGGAACGGGAGTGTGGGTCCAATGGATTCATGCGCTGTGCACCTCAAAATTGGATCGAATAGTGCAGTGCCGTCAACACTGACAGTTCCAGAGAACAGGCCGGCCTTCTACCTAGTTTTGATTGATAGCACCCACTTAGTATGTTGAAGAAGAACTGAATGTATTATAGTTTAACACATATGTTGTAGTAGTTTGAACTGAGATAGATCAATCGGATCAGGAGATCCCGACGACAACTGAATTTTCTTTCAAATGCAATAATTGGTAACATGCAATGAATCTCCACTGATCTCTACATAAATAGGTCAAACAAATAGTGTTAACGAAATTATTAGGTAATTTTATTTTTCTGAAATACTTACAAAGATTGGGTAAAGGCGGTAAGGGCTGATCCAAGAGTTCGGCCAAATTTTCAGCACTCGTCAACAAAGCTTGCAATTCATTCCTCATTGTTTCTAACTGTGATATTTTCTCTGGGCGCACTTCCCCTTTTAATCTAAGCAGTTGTTCATTTTGCCTTTCAAAAGCCAATACTTTCGAATGATCCTAATAAAACAAACAAAAAACTTAATTTATTCGCTTGTCACAAGCAAACTGAGCGTACAATCTACCACTAAAATAATGTTAATACATATAAATAAACATATAGGGTCCAAATTGTCAGGGAGTGTCTTAAATAGAAGAAAAAACACTGTACTTACGCATTGTCTGGAACCCCAAACATTCCAAAACAAAACTAATGAACAAATCAAACCGAATGGAAATTGCAAAGGAATTCTCATTATCTAAACAGAACACAGTGAATAGTGAAAATACAAAAGTTTACATGTCGGTTAAAGTTCACAGTTTAGTTTATAACAATTTTGCAGGTTGAAGGTAATGCGCAAGTAGCATAAAGTATATAGTGCAATCTCAATCTTTGTTTCAGTTTGCATAGATTATACGACTCGACAGTTTTATAAAATCAGTAATTTCTGGTTCTAAGAACAAATACAATAAATGTTTAGATTGCCTGTAGTGTATACAGGGCCACTGTACCGAGCTACCATAACCATTCCTGTTATGTTATTATGCAGTATGGCCTCAAGCGCAAAATCAAGAGTGACCATATCCTAAACCCCCATTCAAATACCGCGGCCACCTAAAGTATTTATTTTGACCATTTTCATATTTGGCGTTTCAAAAATATTCCTTCAAATGCTCTGTGACAACTTAATTTTTGAACCTATCGACAAAATTTCATTACACGTAGACAAGGTGAGGTAGGTAGGTAGGTAGGGCACTTACTCTGAGAAGATGCTGGCACAATGAAGTGTAATAATCCTTGAAGAGAGTCCTAACACTGTTCTGCTTCTCTTGGGGTAATAATGTGCTGCGAGGCAACTCTATCTCATACTTTTCGCACAGTTTCCTCATATGTTTTGGCACCAATCCTGAATAGAACATTTGCACTGAACTAGTCAAACCCAAGAAAAACAAGTTTACTATTCAGTAAGGTTAAAAAATCGAAAATTGTTGTGGATTTAGCCCATATTCGGTCAACAATTTAATGTTTAATAGTTTAAAAGAGAGGTGTCATTTTAACCCATTTCCGCTGGTCTGAGAAGAAAAGGTCATATGACCAAAACTGTAGAGAATATATTGTTTCCAATTGAATATATGTACTCAGAATGTTTCTGAAATTCCCAGTTTTTGAACTACAGGGGCCTAAAGTTTGAGGGCTTCCAAAATTTAGTTTTTTATTGCGTTATAGCTGGGGGAGGGGAGGTCCACCTTGGAAATAAAGACATCTACTGATAGGTCCCAGTGAGACAAAAAGAATACTCATAAAAACTCATTTCTTCAACTACAAGTACGAACTTTGCTGGAGGCAGAAGACCACTGAAAAAACAGTTACAGAGGTTTGTTGACATTTTCCCTTTTTTGGCATATATAACTTCAATATATTTAAAAAATTTAAAGATCATGGGCTGCTTTGGGCCCTGAGAAAGACGTGTGCGAAATTTGGACCACTAGTTTCGGATGCACTGACATAGGTTTTTAGTATTATAGATATATAGATACATGGTACAATAAACATTGTAATAAAATGTATCGGGTGGACGATAAATGAAATGTATCTATAAATAGATTGTTGTTGGGAGAATGTAATATATAATATGAATAACCTGCAAAATCTTCGCCGCAGTGCTTGCAGAAACTAATGATAATACTGATATTGTGGTGGTTTTCTTTATCTCTGTTTGTGAGGCTGGTCAACAGTGTGCCCAGCAGGGGGAGAGCTTCTTTATTTGAGAGCATTCCAGATGAGACAAGATCACCGTAGAACCGCAAGTCCACTCGCAACTTACTCGCATTTTCTATCTGAAATTAAATTGGAACTAATAAATCTACACTAACAAATAAATATAGAATTAAATTATATCTTCCTCCTCTTTGTTTTAACACGATTAAAGTTTCATCAATTCTATATTTCTTCTCTTTTTTTAATCCTCGGACTTAATAATAAATAAGTGGTACAAAATAAGTGCTCTTTGGGTCAACAAGGCAATTATGTTTGCACTTTTTCGGTAGATTAGGCATTAAAAAACAATAACAAAAAGTGCAATGGGTAAACCCGGGTCACATTTTGCCATCTTTGGTCAAGCTCCGCTGAAAGAAAAGCTTTAAAAGCGAAGAAGGACTATGCGACGGACTGAGATGCTACTCCTTCCCTGAAGGGCTTAATTCTAAGGGAAGGTGGCATCTTCACAATAAAAATTTGTAAATGGAAGAGTGCGACTCGACAGTTTATATCATTTATATAGTCTGATGGTGAACCCGTTCAGCCAATGATCTAATAAAACTGATGGAAAACTGACAAAACTGCTACTTAATCTGCTTGCGTACAGTATCAAATCCAATCGCATACTACACTCGAATTCCAGTTCGATAATTGTAGAATAATGAGTCTTAACTGGCAGGCTCCACCCGGTAACCGCATTTTAACCTAAGCGCGCCCATTAACGATATTATTCGATAACTATATAAAAGTAATATAATAGTTGAATTAACTTACAGGTTCATTTTTCTTAATATGCAAAGTTTTAATCCAGTGCTCTTGAAATATGGCAGCAAATTCTGAGTAGGTTGAGTGAATGTGCGAGGATAACTGAACTGCAGCCGGGACATCGGTGATCTTCAGTTTGACTTCTACAAGGGCGGCAGCAACCTCGCTCAGGTACTTGGACAAGTTCAGACCAGACAGGTCTTTCAAAAATGTCTCCAATTGTCCACCGGTGAAATTACGCTGAACAATTAAATTCAATATACAATTACAACCTGTATACAGAGCGATTTATCACCAACCAATATTGTTACGTGTGGTGCAAAATATGTTATTTGTAACATAGAGTGAGCCATAGTAGTCCTAATTGATGGTTTAAGCCAATTCTTTTCAGTTGGGTATTAAGGGGATTCTACCTATTAACTTCAATTTGGCATCTTTAATCCGGTAATTAAATTGTCACATACATAATGTTACATTTTGTTTTCAATATTTTATCGAGCTGCAGCATTGTTTATACTTTAACCTCGAACATTAAACGCAATAGTGTAAAGAGTTTTGTATTGTAAAGAAGTTTGCATTCGAACATGATAATGACTAGACAGTGAAAAACATTACAAAAGCGATAATGAGCTATGTCAAGAATTATGTCACACTGGCACACAGTACGACAAACATAGGCGCTGCAGTTTTCCTAAATGTTTGCCAAGTGTAAAATTGATGGCAAAAACTCAATTTACCTTTTAGCTTTACACAACACGGGATAAATAAATCTTTACAGCGTTATTCCATTTGTTGCTACGGTGACAGATGAGACAGTTTGCCATCAGAGTGAAAGTTATAATAATCAATTGTGTGTCATAGTGCGGGGAGTTTAATCTAAATAATGCAACCACAATACAATGCTATCCATTCTTTTCCATGACTGACTGTCTAATTCTCGCAACGGAATTTCACCCAGTTTTGCCGCAATAATGCACCGCAGTTCGGTAGTGCATGTACCGCATGTCAATGACAATATGAGAGATAGAGTCGACCACTTATTATTTTAATCGATTAAACAGTTTTTTTAATTATTCGAGCTATTTTCAAAATTGTCACGCTTGTACGTCCAACTCTATTGTCCGATATAGTGGGTGTAAGCCAGTCAATTCTCGCTTAAAATTAAAACTTACAATTGTACGAGACGTATTACAAAGCTACATTAAGCACGTTGACTCGACGCGTTTAGATAAACACGCCAGGCAGTTACAATCAATCGGTATAAATGTAAATTACGAGTCTTTTGATGAACGCTGTATTCTTCTTCAGATTGGAATCCAATTTTGAGAGCGCCGCCGAATCCGGCCGTGTTTTAGCCGCAGAAATATTCCTATTGTACAACTGAAGTTTGGCCTGGTGTCGCTTCTTGAAATCTTCCAAATACTGTAGAATTTCATCCTGGGGGAAAACAGGGAAGGTTTATAATTGAACTCGTATTTAAAAGCGAACAAATAGAGGCGACGAGACGTTTATTTAACGCGCGAACGTTATTTCAACGAGTATCGATTCGATACAAGTCGAAAGTGCCGATTATCCGTTTACGTTTCCTGCCGGGTATTTCAGTCGAGGGGTCATTCATCGAGAATCTCTAAAAGGTGCCTTAGCCGGCTTGATCGTGTCTCATCGACAGAGGTGAAGATAATAAGAGTGCGAAGCCCCGAACAAGATATAGTCCGGGCGCTATATAACCTACCCTGAAGGGGTCCCAGTCCCGTTCCTATATTTACCCGATTTCCTAGTAGATTTCGATCGTGGTATATCGGTAAAGTTAACCGATTGACCGTTGAACTGAAATCGCTAGGTTCAAATTTATATAGGGAGGGGCCCGGCCCCCATTTTCGACGGGGTTAAGAGAGTAACAACTAAAGTCCGGGAGGAATAAAAGGGTACGGAGAGTGGCCAGTGACAAGAAGAGGGTCTTACTTTTTCCTTTTGGTCCGGCGCCGGTTCGGCCTCGTTCGTTTCCCCGTCGTCCCCGACCGGAGAAGACATATTTATATTCTTTTCCAAATCCGAATATCTCTAATGTAGGTAGGGAGGGCACGACCGGGGCTGGTGTATAGAGACACACGCGCACATATATATATATATATGTGTGTGTGTGTGTGTGTGTGTGTGTGTCAGTATATGTATATTGTGCGGTCGATTGGGCTGTATAGTTATATTGGTGGCTGCTAACTAAATAGGGCGACAGTCCTATTAGGGCGGTTAGGACTGTGACTGTGACGTTGTTGATGATGGTGTTAGGCCAGCCGGCCGGGAGAGGGCGCTATTGCCGGTCGAGTGGGGGGGGGGTGTTCCCTCCCTCCCTCCCACCATCCCTATATAAAACCCCGCATATTCCCCGTCCCCGATTACATTTTTACGGCTCATTTTTTTTTCCTATCGGTCCCATTTCTCCCTCGCCTCCCTCTATAGATATAAATCGCGGGGCGGGTGCGCTGCGCGCCGATAAGATAAGATAACAGTCGGATTTAGACCCCGACCGGCCGCCGGTGCGGCGATCGGGCCGACTCCTAATCGATGCCAAACTGGCTCTCCGTGACCTTCTCGGTTGTTAATAATTAATTGGAGGTATGGCGACTGGTGTTTCGAGAGTGTTGTCCGCCGCCAGAGTGGTTGCCGTCCCTCGGACTCGTCTCCCGTCCAGGACCTCCTTCTCCGGCATGCTCCCTCAAGAGATACCCTTCACTAAGGACTTCTTGTTTCGCCAGGTAACCCGCCCTAATCCTCCATCCGATAGCTTTCGATTCTTGTTAGTTTTCAACCTTATTTTCCTCCTTCCGTCCCGTTTAATCCGACGTTTCGGCGCGGCGAATTATCCGAATCCTCGATTTGGCGGTATTGACTAATTTAAAAACGGTATTTGTTATATATAAACGGTTATGTCTGAAACAACCATCCCAGATCCACCAACCATCGATTGACAACCATCTATTGATCGACTGACAACCATCTATTGATCGACTGACAACCATCTATTGATCGACTGACAATGCGGCATAATGCGACCGCTCTTCGCTAATAATTATAATTTGGCTTTTGTTATACCGCTTTTTGTCGCTGGCGTTTTACTACGGGTGGGACGGTCGTCTGGGTTCTACAGTCGAATGAGTTCTAATAACTGGCGTGTCGGCGCCCGTAAATGTGCGTGCCTATTTATTGTCTCATTTGTTCGCCCGTCGTATTTATTTTCAGCTTTTCGACTTGGAATCCTCGACTTACACCTACCTGTTGGCCGACACCGCCAGTAGAGAATGCGTCATCATCGACCCGGTGTTGGAGAACGTCAAAAGAGACATCCAGATTATAAATGACCTCGGCTTAAACTTGAAATATGCCAGTAAGTAATAAACGGAAAATATTCCTCCCTACTTCCTTTATTATTATTATCATCGAATACACTCTCTAATGATGTTGAGGTACCGGTTAAAAACTTTACTTTTCCCTATCTTCCTTCTTTTTTTGTTGGCATTATGTAAATCTGCGGTTTATCTGCGATTGACCGATTTATCGAGATATTATCGGATTTATTTTAATTGCGAAACCGGAGCTTGTAATATACCGAATATGTTATGTAATAAGTCGTAAACCTTGAAAGTGCGTACGCGATGAGTTGACCGACCTTGAGGATGAATTTGCTCTGTGTAATGTAATCGATAATTATCGTATAATAATTAATAGTAAATAGACGACTTTTCGCTATATTTTAGACATAAATTATGGTACATCGCGATTATCCGATTGATGTTTGTTTTTCGCTAGTTAACCAATTTACATTTTTTGCCAAAGAGAAAAGAAATGAGCGGCCAGTGATAATTAAACGATAAACGGCCAGTTTATTCAATGTCAACTAACTGTTGGGTATGTGTATTGTGTTGGCCAGTGAACACGCACATGCACGCAGACCACATAACAGGGAGTGGCTTGTTGAAGAAAAACTTGGCCGGATGTAGATCGTTGATATCAAAGTCTAGCGGAGCAAAAGCAGACGTCTACGTTGAGGGCGGTGAGAGCGTAGAGTTTGGAAGACATTCGCTAGAGGTTCGCTCCACCCCGGGACACACCAACGGTAACTATCCACACACTTTCCATCTCCGGAATTACTCGTAATACAATAAATAACTATAACAACAAGAAAAACAGGCCGAATTTAGCTTATTCGAGTCTACCGGTCGACCAGCAGAATATCGGAGATACGGGTGTCAAAAATGTCGAGACGGGTGTTACAAATTTACACGTTACAAACCTAATAATCAGAAAAGAAAACTAACCGAATTTATGAATTTACAGTTGTCAGAAAAATTTGTCTCAAGTTTAATACAGTTCATACAGTACTTGAAAAGTTCAGTCCTTTGATGATAGTAACAAATTTTTGACTCCACCATAGTCCGCATCTTGGGACCACATTATGTTGTGATTCCTGTAGCTTCTAATTGTCAGTTGTTAATTCTAAATGACAATTTAACATTTTTAAATCTTAACTGTCTTAATCATTTATGAAAATTGTTATTTGTTGTCACTTTGGGAAGAGAATAACATGTAAACTAAACTATTTATTTATGTTAAACTAGTTATTTATCTTGAAATAGATCTACTCTATACGATATAATGGTAGGTGGGCGATCGTGCCCGACCGGATTGGATCAACTCAACGTCGTCAGCTCAGTTGGCAGCGTGCATCCATCCTAGCTAGCTGCTGTGGACCGGCAGAGACTAATCACTACTCACTGACCAGCCCTCAGCTCACCTCCTAACTGTTAGCAAGCCAGTGCCTTTTTTATCCCTACATTTTTTCCTATATAATTGTGACTTGTATAAATGTCAGTCTAAGACCTGGATTATCCCTGCCGTTAGGGGATTGTACAGGCTTCTCGACCTCCTCGACATCCTGTAGACATATTAAAAATTACTATGGCCAGGTGATGAATTAAACGGTAGAGTAATGGCAGGCACTCAACAGTGGGTGGTGCTGCCGGTATTATGTCATATTATTATCTCCTCTTTGCATCGTTATCTTTATCTTTATCATTATATTCGATAAATGTTAATCCTCTCGATTCCACATTATTACATAATTGTCCGAAACTTGTTTTCTAATCTATTTACACGAATTTGCAATTCCCAAGCACAATCATTTTCATTAAATTGTGTTGTATATAGTTTACACCTATATGCTACCCGTCTCAAAAATTGGTTTTATTCCGTCAGAAATTTGCTATTTGTTCTTGTCGCTTTTCTTTAGTTGAGGTGGCTGCCATATTGGGGGGTCGCAGCTGGTAGGTTTACATTTAGAAGTGTTAGGATAGTTTAATACTGGGTTTAGCCAGCGAGCTTAATGCCAGTCACGAGGAGAAACGACCAATTTTGTAGGAGGAAAAAAGTCTCTTCTTTGAGAGGACATCCTTCCTGTATTATGTTCTGAAAGTTTGCTCCGGGGTATGTTTCCGATGACGGCACCTCAACCTTAACCACAACCTGACGTACGTGTAGTCGACCCAGTCATAAAATCCCGGTCCAAATCCTTTTGTCGAATCCATTTCCTCCTTTACCCATCCATTGTCTGTGTCATAAACCTCTCTGACCCAGAGATCATTTTTCTCTCTCTAGAATAACAAGGTGTGTGATTTCTTCATCGTGTGAACCATATCAGGACAATACTCAAATCCATTGCACCTGTAACATTTAACTGTTGATTGTGCAATAAAAAACAAGTTAAAAAAGATACAAGGGGAGACAATGTGGACTGTTCTCTGGTGGCAGTCAGACATCTCATGGGCAATTCAGGATAAGGATTTTGTTACAAATTGTGGCGTCTCTTATGACTTTTTTCTAATATAATTTGCGAGACGAAATATTTGTATCGGGCAGTATGCAGTGTGCCGTTTTCTTCACATCCCCGGTATATGCCCCTTGGATCACTGACAAAAATAATAGTTTTATCGATATAAAAGAAAAATCTGAATAGATTTCAAGTATTGTTTCAGTACTTATTAAGGTTGAATGTAACCTTTCATAATTTGTTTGAATTTGAGTTGGTTTTTTTCTTTCAGGTTGTGTCACATACGTTTGTATGGAACAAGGAATAGCATTCACAGGGGATGCCCTGTTGATCAGGGGTTGTGGTCGTACAGACTTCCAGGAGGGAGACCCCTCCACCCTCTACCATTCTGTCCATACCCAGATATTCAGCCTTCCAGACAATTTCAAACTATTTCCAGCCCACGACTACAAAGGTAACCTCCACAACTAATTTGTTTATACTATAAAGCTATTTCAGATCCGATACCGCCATGGGTGCAAATTTATGATCCAATGAAAAGTTTTTCTGCACTTTACGGTATTCAACCTTTTCATTTGTTACTATTTGAAAAGAATACAAAGATCTGGCTGACATAAACAAATATGTATGCCCGAATATTCTCAGCATTGCGTATGAGGCATTTCAATGATAAAAAGTCAAATTGGAAACGAAGAGTGATATTATTGGAAAGCGGAGAGATCCGACATTAATTAGGTTAGGTAGGTCGGTATTATCATTGTTTTGTGAGAGGCTTCTATCTTCTATTATAGCGATGATGGCCGATGGTGATGAAACTTAAACTTAACGACGGACGAGTGAGTTAATGGCCTGCCGAAGGCTCCCGCCCCGCTGCTCCATCAATAGTCAATAGTAAATAGTCATTCAACTGAAACAAACTAAATAAACTGTGTTATTTATCACCTAGTCATGGCAGACAAATATATTCGCGACTCATCCAATTACAAATTTCAGAAAGGGATTCGTTGTCTCTCTCTACACTACACTGACACCACTTAAGGTCTTTGGATTTTTAACTTTATTTTTTAATCCGAGTCTAACCTAAGTTGACCTAATATGGGACAGTGATCTGAACAAATTCTGATGGGATTTTTGAACTGAACTATCCATTACTGGGCAAGAGTAGAACTAAAGTTGGGACCATTGTTGACCACCGAGTATGGGGCAAATCTGCTAACATTTTCAAAATTTCAACATTTTTGTATTTTGAACTTTCCTTTTTGGGACAAGTATAAGTCACATTGGGAACACTGTACTTGTGGGATCTGTTATGTTTGTACCTTTTATAATTCTAATATTTAGCTATTTTGTAGATCAGATGGTTAGAATGGTAGGTTGTTATCAGTTTGTGATAGTTGAATGAAAGTGTTTGCGTCAGATATTAGTTGTTTGGAAATGTAAATCCAGTTACTATTTTTTGTGGTTAGTCGGTTGGTTTGTGGTGTTCGGTTTTGTGGGTTGTAATGTGATATGGTGTATGGTCTGATATGGACTATACTTGTCGCATTATTTAATTATTTAATTGGCGTTGTAGGCAAATTTGCGATGGGAGGCAAAATGTGACAACTGGTGTGTCGAGACAGGAGCGTTAGTACCTTATTATTACTTTTATCTGCGAACATATCAGGTTCAGCGATATATCGCTGTTAGACTCCAGAACAAGTCTAATAAGTGAGAGTTCGAGCGTCTCTAGATTTTCTAATTTTTTCACCACTGTCATTTTGACACAAAGACAAATGATGTGCTTCTTCTCCCAAAGTAACTAAATAGTCAGTCAGTCACCCATCTTGTCTGTTGGTGCTGTTGTAGAGAGCACCATCCGTAAGGTCCACTTTGTAACTCAAAAAAAGGCAATTGTTATTCGAACAAACTGCACAACTCGGTTCTTAACCACTGGAATTACGAATGAGCCTTATTTGTAATGTTTTGTTTGTTGTTGTAACAAATGCCTCTAGCTATTCTAGGTATTCATTTTTAAATCTAACTGCCGAGTGTTTTGTTTTTGTTGTCAGGTATGACAGTGACGACAGTTGGTGAGGAGAAAGCGTTCAATCCTCGTCTAACAAAGTCCGAACAAGAATTTGTTAATATTATGAAGAATTTGAACTTGGCCTATCCGAAGAAGATTGGTTAGTATAATTTTCTTATAATGGAATATAATAAATGGAATGAGTTTTCCTAGGTTGCTAAACCGGTTGTGACATTATTGAACTCGGGTTTGATTCGTCCTTAATTTGTACAATTACAACAAGTCCAAATAAATATATATTATAATAATAATTATTATGTACGAGGGACAGTCAACAATCATCTGCCGCACCATTATCAACTTTTAGAAAAGACAAATGAAGGTGAAAATTATTAGTATAATCCGCTCGCTTTTATATACACTTTGTCTGTCCGTCAACAAAGTTTTTGGCTTTACAGTTAATTTTTTGGTAGTTATCTATCGTTTGAACTATCTGCAGACGACCAGAGTAGAATAGAGTAAGGTAGGGTAGAGTCAGCTCAAGTCAGGCTAGGCTTACCACCAGCCACCAGCCACCAGCCACTCTCAGTTAACAAGAGAGCGAGAATGATCCTTCGCTATCTGTCTCTGTAGATCCGTAACAAATTAGAAAATGCTAAGGAACCACTGGGAAGAATAAGTCGAATAGTTTAATACTACACAACTCCATTAAATGTAACGGTTTTTCACACGTATAGAGAGGCCACTCTCCACTCTTCAAGAGTGAAGATTCTCCTCTAGAGAACAAGTCAACAGTCCGATGCATTAATGGAAAGCGCTTGTTCGCAGATGGACATAGTCTACGGGAAAAGCGACTGCATTATGTCGAGAAATTATGTTTTTGTATTTTCTAAAAGTCGAATAAAAAGCGATTAAATTCCACAGTCAGAACGAGGATAATTTTTGAGTCGTCCTTGTACATTCTTTCAGTTCAACATTCTGTGTCTAGGCTGTGTAGGTTGATGACTCACTTTAACCATATGAGTTTATGCCGACAGGGAAACTGTCAGAACTATCAGTGCACTTTAATTAATGTCTGCCTAAAATAGGCAACCATGAAGTGGTCACAACACATTCCAAACTGTTGTTTTATGTTGTAGAATGTACTTAAGAAATGTAATTTTCTCAGATGATATCTTTTGTTTCAGATGTTTCCATTCCAGCAAATAAGGTTTGCGGTATACAAGATTAGATGCGATACACACAATTCCATTTCTATTTCCATTCTATCTGCATTTCAAATTCTATAAAAGCATATATTTATATATATATGTATTATATATGTTGTTATGTTCATATTTCATTCAAAACTTAGTGTAGTGTTAAAGGTTTTGTATAGTTTATTATTTACTGTTGTTGATGACTTGTTTCAGTGTACATCCACCAAAGCAATATATTATCTGTGATAGTTTATATGACAAAAGTTACTTTCATTTTTAAACAACGTTGTAAATTGTACAGTACAAGCAGGGCTGGAAATTATATCCAGGATAATTAATAACTTGTCATTAACAATAATAAGTGAGAACGTAACAAATGAAAATTGATATTTTTTTATATAGAGGAGGAATATATCGAATTAACAAAGGTAAATATTTTACCGAAAATGAAGGCCGATGAAATAGTTTGTTAGTGGGTAAAATATAGTACCATGCATATTCGTGTTTATTATTTTTAATCTGAAATGAAATTGAATGTTGTTAGATGTTCTGGCTAAGAATAAGCTTCTAAGGTTCAAATGAAATATGCTGTGCACGACATATCTAACTTTCAATTCCATATCTAACAACCTAAACAATGTTTAATGCTTAACTTTGGGTATCATATATTTGAATAAGGGATTGGGATTAGTGTGTAGTCATTTTTATTGAGATTGATTCTCAGAAGAGAAATTTTCAGTAGTAACTTTATAGTATAACTGTATAACAAAGGTTCACATTGTTATTTTGCCTTTGTGTACTATCACTTGTATATTTGTGCTAATGGCATGTATCTACAGGTTTACAATCTTAGAATCTACTAATTTAATAGAACAAATCCTTTGTTAATGTACTTTGCAATTTACAATAAAACATTTTACGAATATACATTTGGTGCATATTTTCCTTTCGCCTCGAATATACGATTTTCTATCTCGTGTTTTCTCAGCCCTTGGAGTGAGACAGGTTTCAGTTTCTCACCATCACCAGTAGCAGCAATCGCCAAATTATGATATATCTCATAATGAATGACATCGCTAAATGATTTTTCATTTCCTTAACAAAAATTAAAGAAAGGAATAAAAACACCTATTGCGCTATATAAATACAGTCAATCATCATAATTTTATTTCAAGATAATAGTTTTTGACAGTTATATAGTTATTGGTTTTTTAATTTAGGGGAAGGTTTCAGTTATTATTTTGGAGTTATGAGACAACAGTACAAAAATTGTATTGAAACAATTGACAAGGTGTTATAAAATTATTTTTTATATTTGTCGGTATTCTATATTTTTGTATTTCAAACAGCAACATCAATGCTTGTTGCTCGTTTAATTTTACAATATCACTCCACGACACTGCCCAAGAGACAGAATTACTGGTAGAGATAAAATGTGTCAAATCGTTACTAGTTTAGTAATTATAAAAGAAATTGAGAATTTTTTAGTTTAAATTTTTTTTCTAATAACGCCCGTACAATTGTTTTAATTGATAAGATATGTAAATATTTCCTCTATTTATATACTACAATACCACAACCATGCCACATTTTGGCAGCAATGATCTAGATCCTATTTTAGAACCGTTGGAAGATAATGCGGGTCTTAGGTTAGGGGAGTATCATTTATTTTTAATTTTGTTTGCAACCAAAAAAAAATAATGATTGTGTCAATTACCGGTAAATTGGTGTTATTATTTATACTAACTGGAGGTATATTATCCCAAGAAATTATCACAACAGGTATTATTCAGTTTTGTATGAAGGTACATGTTGCAACGATTTTTGCCAGTGTTTAAAATGTTCCTCTGTGTTTCTCCGCTTGCAGAAAATTCACAAAGTCTAACATGTCAATACGATGACGATTGTTCGGACTTCAAAATGGAATGCAGAGAGAAAAAGTGCACTTGTATAAGGTAATAGAAACATTTATATCTAATATAGTTTCGAGAAACAGCAAAGATAATTTTGAATTTTATACTGCCAACAGAATTCAGCAAACTTCTTTTTGTACTAACAACAATCACGATATTTAGAATATTTATCAATTGGCAATTGGAAATTTCAATAACCGTTTTGTTGAACCAGTGAAAGTAGGTCTGGTTACATAAGCGTGGTCCAATTATTATGGGACTCGTTTTATATTGGAAACGAGAAACAATAGGAGCTCAGATTTAATTTTGAGGTTTCGAACAAAAGGTTAATAATTCTACCGACTTGGAATTTCTAGTTTGTCTCGATTTCAATTGGAAAAACTATAACCGTGCGTTTATAGTCGCACACAATAGTTATAATCGCAACATAAAATAGCGTAGTTACATAAAACAATGTAAAATATCGAAAGATTCGCGCAGGAAAACAAATAGACGGTGAATGAGGTGAGGCTACGTCTCGTAAATGAAAACGGCGAAGCAATATGTTTTTAAATAACTAAATTTGGTTAAAATGCGGAATTAGGGGGCTCCCACTGATAACCTAATAGGCGAGGTTATATATCGATATCTGTTTTAGGCGAGGTTATATATCGTTATCAGTTTCATTCTATATCATGACATACGCTGTAGGCGATTGTATTTATTATTATCCAGAAAGAGTGATTGAGACCAATCTTGGATTGGTCCCGAGAGAGAGCGAGAGAGAGCGAGAGAGAGAGAGAGAGAGAGAGAGAGAGAGGAGAGGGAGTATCTGTGTCCCGAATGTGGAAAGAATATCTCTGTTAGAGGGGGTTCGGACAAGTGTGATAAGTTAGAGTGTATTTGTAGAACTGAATCCGCTACTGTCACCGTCTGAAAAGGAGTGTCAGGTCGGGTCCCCACTTTGGGCGTAGCAAGATGTCTGTCAATCTCTGACAGTGATATTGTTACTGACTCGTTTGTCGGTTCACCGCATCGACCACAGTTTTGTCACGATAGAAACGGGTGTTCCTTTTAATAATGTGTCTGATTGGCGTAGCGTGTGGTCGGGGAAGTATGTTTCGAAGAATGTTTGAGAATAAATGAACCCGTAGGTGGAGCCGGCGTGATAGTAGAAATAGATGGAGAGAGAGTAAGTTTGGAAAGCCCAAGTTCAATCGTGGGGTAAGTGGGTGGAAAGGGGCTAGAATAAGTGTTTTTTCGAGTTTGTAGAAAGGAGGGATAAAGAAACCCGGCTAAAGATTATTCATACTGAGACTTTCAGACTGGCAGGGACCACCGTCCGCTCGGACCGTTGCGAGTCTTAGCGTTGTTTAGCGGATGAGGGGTTTAGGCACCTTACAGTTAACCATTCCGTTCATTTCAAAAACCCGGAAAATGTGGCGCGCGTACGAATGCGATTGAGGGAACCTGGTCTGCGATAAAAAGCGCTCCGCCCGGTCGCTCAGTCATCAGTCCGATCACCGTCAGAGATCAGTTTGACTCGTAGCTGGCGGATTACGTCCGGAGACGAGTTCATTCTGTTACCGGTGATCTGACGAGAGCTTTTCCGGAAGCGGCGGCCGGGGCTTACCCTTCCCGCTCCAGCAATTTCCAGTCAGAGGAGGAGCGACTGAAGGACCGAGATTAAAGTTAGTCTATACTAGCCAAAAAAGCCAAAAAAATACTCTACACTCGTATACGCTATATCCGTCACGGACGGATCGTATTTTGTAACCTTTAAATAATTTCTATTGTCAATTTTCATATTTGCAATGAGAAAAGTAATAATACGAATAGCGAATGATTATGAATTCCTTGTTCTCGAAAATGTATCGACTAACCCGAATTAGTTAAATCGCTTCGAATTTAGCGTACGTAATTTTTATTGGAAGAAGCCAGTCGATATTAGTTAAATTACAAAATTGGAATAGATAGATAGTCGCCTGCAGTGTAGGTCACGATATCGAATGAAACAGATATCGACAGATATAACGTCGCCTATTATGTTATCAGTGGGGGCCGTGACATTTTCATTCGTACACTCGCACTGCGACCATCATATGTCAGGACCGTCATAGATTTATGGTATATATTTCATGTAAATGAATTTGGTACTGCTGAGGGGGGAAAATATTAAAAAGCGCTGGCTTATGTCGGCACGTTGGCGGGGTGCAATGTCTAATCTTCCGTTAGATCTACCTTCTGCCCAGTACTCTATCCAATATTATTATGTTAGTGCTATGACGCCGATACTAATTTAATCAGTTTCTAGAATGATAAAAATGCTCGAGAAGAATCGAATATTATTGCTGTCATAATTTTTCTTTCTATTACAGGTTTTTTGTGTGGGACGATTATAATCAAATATGCAATCTGGACGTAGATCGGCTTCAGAACTTTCTGGCAAATATTTCTGACCAAGGTGAACGCGATCTCATAGGTAACAAAATTAGCGCCACTTTGATTATAAACATTTCTAGAGTCGATTGCGAGTTTTTCAATTCTTAAATAAAACTTTGTCCAATAACGGTTTAATAACTGAATTTAATACAAAATATTTTAAAAAGTCCGATTTCATTGCAATGTATTTCGCAAAATTAATTTTTGTAATTACAATATCGCGTTGTCAAAATGTTTTGTAGTAAATATTTATTTGAAAATGATGGGATTTACATAAATTTAATATAGAGACGGTAGCTCAAACTCTTCCCTCCGAACCTATCTATTTATGTTTATACGGCACACGTGATTCTGCATCGACAGGTTCAAAGTTTGATATTGGCCATGATACAATATTTCAAACATTCAATACACTGTCAACGGTGTATTTATTTTTGTTAATAAATTATAACGGCATTTGTTAAAAGGACTATCTGCAAAATTATCCATAAATGTACAAATACTTAATTTTATTTAAATTTAAATAGTATATATTCTTTATAATATACAAATTTAAAGCCCTCGGACCATAAAGCAGGTCGGCCAGCACAGTTGGAACTGTAACCAAGTTACAAAGGCATTAATTTCATTGAATGTGCGCAGAAAATATAATTTATTATGTATAGATGTCGGTTAATACGCATATTGTATGTACATTGTTGGTTGAAAAAGTAAGACTAATAAAAACCCGAGGAGACAAGAGAACTTGACCCTGAGACTAGCGTGAAATGCACTTGATTGTCCAGTATTCGCATGATCTCTCTGTCTTATATATACCCTTATAATTGTTACAACACTGTTAATATATAATAACTAGCGAAGCACCAGCGCTGCACACCCTGGAAATTATTTATATAGATATCTGAAAATATAAATTGGTGGATAGACGAAGGGACAGTGTAACAAAACAATATCCCACTTACCACAAAACACGGATCCCCGATCCGCAATTAAAATAAAAGAAACAAATGTTTTTCCAACAAATGGAGTTTCCAAAAACTGTCAGTCCAAAATGTACAAATCTTTCCCACAGCTTATAGAAGAAAAGAGAAATGAACGATCGTACAAATTGAATACAACTGGCACCGCTTTACTCTAATGTGCTGTTGTGTATGTACTATTAGAATGTTCGGTCTTTCTTAATTATTGTTGAGTAGCGCTTCACTGTACGTTTTGCGGCACAGAGAGAGGCAGAGAGGCGAGTCTGTGTGGCACGCTACAGCCGGGTACAGAGGTCACCGACGTGACCTTTGACGCGACCCCCGACCTCGGAACGCGTAGACATCCCCCCGTAAGCCTAATAAATTTGTCGAGAAATCGGAGCGGCCGTTGACGATACAGAGCCGAAAGGTCACCGCTGACCTTTGCCCGGACCCATGACCTCGAAACATGTCGCGAAATGTCCCCGTCTGTTATCTGCAGACATACTGTAAATTTGGTGATAATCGGAACGGCCGTTGACCATATAGAGCTAAAAGGTGACTGCTGACCCTTGGCCGTGACCCGTGCGACCTCGAAAGGTGCTTCTTGACCCGGCCGGACATTAGATGCGTGCACGGGTGCTCCAACTTCAATTCGGCTTCTTTCTATAGAAGCTGTCCATATATAGAAGGACGTGTATATATATATATATATATATATATATATATATATATATATATATATATATATAAATTAGGTCTGTTGTTCTCAGCCGGTCCGATGACAGAAGTTCAGGTTTTTGGATCGCGATTGTCCGAGTCCGAGCGGCCGACCTTTGTCCGGAGGGAGGGACAGAAGTCGACCTTTCCTTGGAGAGGAGTAACGCGTGGACAATCCGCGATCCGAGGACTGTATCTCAGTGGGACTCTGCCCAGTGGACAACAACGGGCTGTTTCAAATCTTCCACCACCGCCCTGACAATCCCCGCCCAAATTCCCCCCTAACGAATACCCTGCTTCTTTCTTACACGCTGTCGTTATATAGAAGGGTAGTAGCCGACTGGTTAAACTGATAACTGACAAATTGTATCGACTGAAGTTCTCTGCTAGCTGCAGCTGTAGCTGTAGCTGTAGTGGGGGATAACCAAGTAGAGGGACAATGTTACATACCAGGCATGGGAGCTAGCTAGGAGGACACCACACTCCATTGACTAATCCTTATTTTTAAAACTTGCCAACTGTATCTAAGTAATTGTTTTTTTTCCTCTTCCCAGAGAAATATGACCAGAGGGCCAATTTTATATTTTACCAGTTGGGTATTGCAGGAGTCTCCGCCGCTGTTCTTGGATTCGCTGGAGCTGTTATGTGCGTTTTGGTATTTTGCATTTTCAACAGGTACGAATATAAATATATAAAACTGTACCGAGTATTGTATTGTGTTGGTGATATATATAAATATATATATATATATATATATATATATATATATATATATATATATAAAATTATGTTTAAGCCCTCACCAACACCATGAACATGGTACAATATTTATTATTTACTACTCCAAGTGCTTGCGGGATAATTGATTAGCTGCAAGTTAAATGGATGCCTTTCGAATTGAGAGGTTTTTGTTTTAATGCGATACCAGTTTTTTATTCGTTTTATGTTTTATCACTATTCTAGTCGTCTTATATTTATTATTAGCGCTTTTCATTTTCTTATTTACATAGCTTATAATTATAGGTTAGACTATATATAACGTTAAATATTTCATACGAATCTAGACCATTATACAGAGAAACTGTCAAAGTGGACTTATTCCTTAGGTTGGTTGTACCATAAAAAAGTCATCAGAAGTGTTGTCTAACGGGCAGAAAAGCTGACCAACCCCCTAAATTCTAAGTATAAATATAGAGAATGTGTGTTATGAAATTGAAATACTATATTGTGAACTGTGTTAGTGCGGTGGTTAAAGTTGTAAGCGGAGAGACTTTGAGCGCGGTCGGCAATCCAAAAACGGTATAGGCTAAGTGAGGTCAAAGTGCTAGTCAAACTTGACGGAAGAAGACCGTTTAAAACAGTCGAGGTCAGTTCTTATATTGATTATAATCTATATCCTGTTTTAGACTTTTCTTCAATTTCTCTTTTGTTTATTGTCAATTTAATTTCTGTTAAGGCTTCTATATTTAGAGTTGTTTTCTTACATGTTTGGGTTTGTCGTTTCATTCGGCCCATATTATATTATATTTTTGCTTGGTGTTCTAATAGTAGATGATGTTTCTTTCCGTCATTTGATAGTGAAATATCATATCGAAGCAACATCCAAAACAAACCATTATTCAACAACAACCTTTCCAAAGATTATTTCCATATATAAAACTAATAAATATATATAAATAAATAATATAAAAGTATACATCGTAATAAATATACTACGATAAATATTAATATTACTATATTATACTAACTCGAAATAAATTTACAGTTTTGACTGTAAATACATTATTATACAATGCTCTATTTTTGTAAGCTTTTAATTATTTCATTAATTTTATTGTATTAACATTTATGTCAGTCGGTATTATTAGTTCAGCTTCCACTCTACCACTGCTATCTCTACCTATCACTGCATGTATTATAATATACATATATTATTATATGTATATATATATATATATATATATATATATATATATATATATATAAATTTTGCTTTTTCTTGTATACATCCTGGGTGAAGTGGTACTTCCTGCTTAGCCGGTTGTGCTGGGTGTAACCCAGTTTATTTTTTTTTTAGTATCATTTACCATTCGATTTAGAAGGTACTTATTAACTGTAGACTAATAAATAAATCATTCTACAAACTGTCGGATTAGTCAATATTAGTTAATATCGATCGAACCATTTTAATTTATAATAATAGATCAATTTATAATAAGTGTCGAAAGAAGAAGCAGTTTTTTTTGTCCGTTTAACTTTATGACTAATACAATTTTATTCACTTCGAATACTGTTCTACCTTATTGAGAATGGTCCGAGCGAGCCCTTTTTTTTAGTCGGTCCAAATTATTACAGTAATTAAATAAACTATTCTACGTATTTAATACAATGTATACGGTATATGTCACAATAGTGTAATATTAAAAGAAAACTGCTTATAATATTTATGAAAATAATATCGGATTATAACTTTTTCCTTTGGTTCCGCAATTTTAAAATGTTTAATTAAATTTGATACGATTTGTAATAGTTTTGGTGGAGGCGATTTTTCAATTAAATAGCGATATTTAATATTGTCAAACTGTTTGCAGCCCCGAAGACCGAGTTGCCGAGACTGCACATGCCGTTGTTGCACAAGAATCATTACAAGAGGAAAAAAAAATTGCCGAAGGTGATTCTGGTCTCACCAATGTTCTTTTCGAATAAATCTCTACATATATTCGAGCCGCCTGTAATAATTCAATTTGTATTTATTAAAGACAATTTCAATTATAACTGTATTTCATAAGACTCGATTTATGTTTCATTTTGTTTATAGCGTAATTTAATGGTTTCCCTTAATGTACTCGTTATGCCGGTATAAATGTTTTTGTAATATTGTCAATTATTTCCCGTTCTTTTCATCCCTCCTAGACGGTTAATCGTTAATAACTTGAACGGTATTGGAGGAAACGAACGACACCAGAAGTAAAATTGACCGGGAGAGGGAGAATAGAGGAGTAAGTAGGAGATGGAGAGACGAAACATCGGAATAGTTGAGCTCGGTTTGAAATTGGCGCCCGGTGGTAGACGACCGACGGTGAGGTTTTTGCCCGTTTGGTATATACTATACTATACGGACTCGGCTATAAATGGTAACCGCCGGCGGGCGTAGGAGGTCGTCGATTTGAAGAGATAAAAACAAAGTGGAAAAACGGGAGCTACGCAGCGGTCGTACCGAATCGTATTTTTTTGTTGTGCAAAAAGTATTGGGGGTCGGTAGGGCTAGGGCGGTGGTAATAGGGGAGGCGGTGAATACATTAAATTGACATGTCCGCCGGAGGGTAGAGCTGGCTGGCTGGCTGGCGGCTGGTCTAGTCAATTGTCCTCGTGTCCTATCCGGAATCGTTTCGTTGTGTCGGGCGGGCGGTTTAATAATCTCGGCTAGTCTGTGGCCGATCGGGATATTTATTATGCCGGGGGAGGGAGGGGAGGGGGGTGGCGCTCTCTAAATATCTGTTAGCGGGGTCGACCTCCCTCTCGTCCTCCCTCTTCTTATTTCCCCTTCCCCCTAATTTATTGCCCACCGGTTGTGTACTGTTTCCACCGCCGATCGCCTCCCGCCCGGTTCTTCGGACCACCATTTTCCTTCGGTAAGTCTTGCCCGCGAGCCAATTTTACATTTCCCCCAATTGCCGCCCCCTCTGGTCTGCCCTGCCCTGCCATCGCGTCCTATCCACAGTATATTATAAGTACTATAGTGAATAAGTCAGCTGGTGGCCGACCCGCTAAGCTTAACCTCCCCCTTTCACTGTCTATTTACTACCCTGGCAGTAGCAGAGGGGAGGTAATAATACTATCGATGAGTGGTATATGCACCTATGAGTGGTATATGCACCGATACCCGCTTTACCGATTTCACCGGGTGGCCAATAAAATAGGCGAAAATGTCTTCTGCGCGCCCACATTCTATTGTCGAACTGTCGGTGATGGTAGTTTCAATTTTCAGTAGATTTCGTATGTTTCTACATCCTCTCCCGGGTTTGGTCTTTCGCTAGCTAAACGGTATTCCGACCCTTTCCGGATCACAAAACAGGTATTCCAAACTTTAAATTTTCTATTACGAATGAGCTACATTTTGTGTAAGCCCTCTATTTAAAATGTACAATTTTGACCATCTCTAAACCTGCTGGGCTGTCTCCATCGCCGCTTTTTCTAAGTATTCTAAGTATTCTTTTACATTTCCAGCACGGTTTGTGGGGGGGGGGTTTGGGTGGTGGGAATTGATTAGGAATATTTGTTCAAAACTGGATGTAAAGAACTGGGAGAACTTGTGAGCTGGGTGCAATAACTGTGATTTTATCACGGTCCAGTCCTGCGAAAGGAGGGCGAGATCAGTGTTATTTCCAAGCCTTGCAGATCCTAATCCGTCAACACTAATTTTAAAATGTAGCCGATTTATTACGCTCGATTTACTAATAGAATTTGAAATGTAACATAATGGGGCAGAGGTAGGAAAAGGGGACACTGAGTCAAATATGTTTGGACAACTCTCTATTCTAAACCCGTATAATCGTTTGTAATTTTTCATCGGTTATCTAATTGACGGATTAGGATAAATATCTATGAGTAGGCACTTTGACATCTCATAGTTATCACTTATTAGTCTGGTAGGTTGCAGGAGCAATTCCAAATAACAATTAGCCGAATAATAATAATAATATTAAAAATTAGCGAAATGTTGTCCAAAGTAGAGTGAATGGGAGTGATCCAGTTCTTCCCGGTTGCCTTAAGCACACTCCTTTCGGTGCTAGAAGCATCGGATGAGCATCGAGGTCACTGTGTCCTGTCACCAGGAACTACGAGCTCACATCCCATTTCTTGGTGATGTCTTCATCAATCATTTTATACCGTAGGCTACCTGTTGCTGCTACAACAAGATGATGGGCTGTGTGTTTAGGTTGGAGGTGGAGGTGGAGGTGGATGTGGCGGTGGTGTTGGTATGTACTAGTAGCAGTCCTATTATTATGGGCGGTACGGTGAGCCAGTTCTTCCAGTCTGGGAGTGCTCTACTTTCGGCCGGAAACCACAGGAGCTGTTCAGAAGTAACGAGAGCCAACGTGCGCACCATATTTGATGCTCTCACTGCCAACCCCAGGGTGACAGCGCACCGGCTAGACGGCATACTATCCTCAATACCGAAGGTATTAGTTACTTTCATTATCTATTTACTATTTATGGAAGGTTTCAGACGAGTTGGCATGGAGAATGAGAACTTGAGCCGAGGCGGATGATTTGTTAAACAGAGACAGGATACGTACAAGCCCTCAACCACCCCGCCGCATTCTCTGAAACATTAGACAGTTCCCCGTCCTATTAACATTAATAAGTATAGTAAAAATGTTGTCACAAGTTTATATCGCTACAAGCAAATATTATTTACCCGGTGTCCAGTTTTAACTGGGTCAGTGCGCTTAAGCCCAAGCTCAATTAAGCGCTCTATTTCGAATTACCGCTAACTAATTTATGGTAGGAATGCCTAATAGTGTGAAGAACCCTTCGGACTCCACAGACTCCTGGAATAGTTGGGGATAAAACTTGAGGAGCCCGCTAACCGAGGCTATTCTCACAGTAGTATTGGATGACGCTACTGGAAATAGGTGACGGATAATCGAATTGGCCGATTTACGGATTGTATTTTGTTAAAAGGGGGAGAATATCTTGGTTGTGCACAACGAGGAAGGCTACAATCTACTGCAGAAATGCGTCGGGCTGAACAATGTGGATATGGTGAGGTGGATTGTGACCAGCAGGCATACAGACCTCAACAGGGGGCCGTGCTCGTTCCCCCTCCATATAGCCTGCCTCAAAGGGTAGCTACCTGCTCGCTCGTAACATAATAACATTATCTAATACATAATACATCTATCTTATACATTTATTAATAATTTGAATTATACTTCGATTTTATATTAATTATTTACACTGCTATAACTAATAAATAATTTGTGCGGGAGGGGCTGTTCCTTGCCAAGGTAGGTAAGGTAATGTGTACTAACACCACAATAAGTGTGTGTTAGGTAGGTAAGATAAGATCGGTTAGCAGACAGCCGCTATAATATTTTATTATATTACCATAATATAACTGTTCTATATAACTTGTGTGTATTTATTTCTTTTGTTGCCCAGTTACGAGGAGTGCGTAGAAGTGCTTTTGCGGAATGGCGCCCGAGTGGACGTCGAAGCCAGGATGTGCTGGCCTCGATCGCATAATCCGGCCTGCGAAGAAACTGGCAAATTTTGTAAGATTCCTTTTAGATGTAAATAATATTAGTTAATCGACCTGACGTGATCTGTCAATTTAAAATAGAGTGAATGAGTAGTGTCGGGTGTTGAGCGGGTTGTCTGTATTCGATTTAAATAAAAAATCTGCGTATTAAATTTTGGATCCTTGTAATAACCGCTATATATTTTAATTTTTACTATATAAAAAAGACAAAAGTGTAAATATAAATTTAACGTAATTTCTATTTGTCAGCAAGCGTTGCAGATGATGGTCCTGCCGACCGAACGAGCGATAAGTTGCAAAGTGCGATATGTTACGCTATTGATGGCGACCAGGTGAATATCTATCAAATATATATATTATACATCCGTGTATCTAGAGTTCTTGACATAACACACATTAGCACTGCCTTCCACTGCCAGCTTGGGAGGCATGGCTAACTCTTTAAACGGAGGTACGAACAGTTTAATGAATATTTAATTGTTTCAAGTGTAAAAATTATAACCGAATTATTTTATTCGGTTAAATCCCAATGTATGGCCCGCTACTGATATTGTGTAACGTCTGTATTGGCTACTGTTTTATATATCAGTATTTGTTCTCCATTCAACATATCCTATTCACCAGGCGGTATATCGATATCGATTCGATCTGTTGTTGAGGGGTTAAGGTTATGTTGGACCGTACATTGGGAATTTATGTTTTGTTTAAATCATTTGTACTCACCAGCAGTGAGAAAGGTTACATACAGCGCAATTTCACAAATGCGAGAGCAATTTAATGACAAAAATCAGTTTTAAATCGTGATTTTGACATTTATATGTTTATATTATACAATCTTACTATGTGGGGTTGTTATTTTAAGTCAAAAATATTCTCGTCTTTTATATTATTACTATGTATAACATTAACTAATTTGTGCCAGGGTTAATTTTGTTAAAGGGAGCAGTAGTAAGAAAAAGTTGGGAAATTACTGCTCTCTAAACTATAGCCCACAACTCCCGATATTATCCAATTCCCGGCACAACAATTATTGTAGTGGTTGTCAAATAAATAAATATCTGTTTTATAGTCTCTAGTCCTAGGATTGTATGATAAAATTAGGCGATTTGATCTGTTTGAGGTTGAAATCCTGGAGATGCTTATGCAGCAGGGTGAGGATCACTGGTTGCCATGGCAGCAAAAGAGGCCGCTTCTCCACATGGCGTGTGAAAGAGGTGCTTGGAACTGTGTCAAATATCTTGTATCGGAAAGGTCAGATGAAATAAACCAGTGCTACGATGAATATTATCCTATACACCAGGCTGCTCTCAGACCTATCAAATTTCTGGAGTTGTTGATAAGGTAACGTTTTAACGTGATAAAGACAAGTTGTAACATCTTTCACCTCATACCTATTTTGTAACATAGACATATAGTACAAGTATTTCTGCATACAGCTACCATGATATTTTTGAGGGTATATAATTCATATAATTCTATCCCAAATTACCAACCTTGAATAATAAAAGAAAAATATCTTTGGCACTTGACCAGTCGAGAAACAACAATTGTTGTATGAACTTTTTTCAGGTTGACAAATTTATGAAGTTTGATTGAGACCAATAAAGGTTTTATTAATACAGGTGGCTACATGGGGAATAATATGAAGTTAATGAAATTTTACAATTGTGTGTATATAAATTGATGGGGTTACTAACCATGGAAACTGTATGCTATAGTAATTAGATTCTAATGATGATAGTAATAGTTGCGACTGCCAATGTTTGCTTAAATGATGTCTATGTTCTATATAAAAACAGAAAAAGCATATGTACGCTATATGTATGTATAATATATAGTAGGTACTATACTATCATATAGTATAATACCTACTATATATTATACTATAGTATAGTATAGTATGTCTCTGGTCTCTCTGCTCTGGGTTCTTCTCTTCATACTTAACTCTCTGTCCACAATTGGCCATTAGTGGCGGTGCCTATTCTTGTAGCCATGTGTATAATAGATCATTTATAAAGATGCTTTGTATTTACTAAAATTAAATCACAACGTTTATCTTTGTGTCCATCTTATTTAATTTAAAAAGTAAGATACAGAACTTATCCCCAATGTGTACTTATACCCATATGAAAATACATAACCTCATTATTTTGGATTAATAAAGCTTATTAAGAAATTGAAGAAAAGCGGTGTGTGACATGCACATCCACGCAAAATGGTTTGGCGAATGTTTCTAATTCATAATTTAGATTTGTGGCAGTTATTGGAAGAGTGAAACTCTTATTATATTCATTTCTATTGTACATTGTGATTCGCCATGTAAAATTTAATAATGTGAATCTGAACACTAAAAGGGACAAACTAGTCTAGTACTAGTAGTGAATTTTAGTAATCATTATGTTATGTAATTTTTGTGAGCTCAGAATGTAAATTTATAATGTAAATAAAATCTACTTAAATTGGTAAAGCTGAGCTGGGTTTAGGGGAGGGAGGGAAGGGTATGTGATGTGTATGTGTGTGTATTTACCCGCCGTCAAGTTGTACTTTTCTTGTTGAATAGATGATGAGGTGAGGGCAGGCATAATGTAAATGTTAATGTTAACTTAAGGGTTGGGGGGGGGGTGGTGTTGGCTATATAGGAATGGAATAAATAGAAAAGGAGAGAAATTGTTGTACTAGCTATTGTTTGATTTGTGGATTAAAATGTAAATTATTTGCGTCGCAGTTGTGGTGCTTCGACAAGCGTGTGTACGGCTACTCAACAGATGACGGTTCTTCACTTGGTGTTCCTGCTGGGGAGGAAGAGTGCCGAGGAGACATTGCAGACGTGCAAGCTGCTTCTAGATCATGGCCTCAGGGAGAAGATCAACCAGGCGGATTCCCTCGGTAACACGCCACTGCACGGCCTGATAGTAAGGTACGCCCTAGAGGAGGCGCGCTACCCCTACGACTCGGACAACCAGCCGTGGAACAAGTGGGACGTATTGCATCTGGTCCGTACCGCAATCACTAACTAATATAATATTGAGATATCGTATCATAACTCGCCTATCTCAGCATAGGCTCACCTAATCCTTTTTAGCAGTAGGTGGAACTGACTCTCTGGCCGCCCCCAGAGGCTAACAAACACCAGAAGTCACTGAACAGCCTCATACTGGAGTAGAGTACTCCATCTCTCCAACTATTCCATGCGGTCCATACCGCAATACTACTACTACTATTCTCTTATCTATACAACTGCCAACTAATTCATCACAGATTTCACCAATATATTCCATTATTTGTATGTATCCTGACTTGCGTTCACACCTTCGAGATATATGTCATAGTAGAATTTGTTTTTAATATCGAAGATTGACTAATTGACTAATGCACATGTTACCAAACTTTATACAACATTACTCTATCTCCCCTTAAAAAAGTATCCACTACCGATGGGTTTATAATATACAAGATTTAGAAAAAATATAATATAAAATTGATACATATTTATAAATATTATATATATTTTATTTATATATTATTATTATATCAACGCATATATATTTATTTATAGATATCAAAATAACAATTTAAAATGGTGTTTTCTCATTAAATTGCATTTATGAAATTGTACAGACAACCCTTCTCAGTGCCTTTGTTGAGTACATATCATTTAAATAAAACAACTTTTATACTCTTACGATTACATTAACACAAGGTTTTGTGCCTCCAACTCACTTCTTATGAAGAGTTGATGAGCAGGCAGGCAGATAGACAGACAGACAGACAGACAGTTCACACCCTGGAAAAAGCAAGGGGAAGGTGGTTATAATAATGTTATAACCGCACTCGGACTTTCACCGATTTATTCCATCAATCAGACTACATAGAATGAAACTACATGTAGGCTTACTCTACGCCAGGGCAGGCCAAAGGATCACCTCTCATCCGGTAGTTGTCCTCCCAGTGTCTCCAGACCCCGGTTTCGGACTCCACTCATCTTCTGTTAGACGTTCTCCCAGTGTCTCCAGGCCCCGGTCTAGGGAACCCCTCGTCTTCCGGTAGTCGTCTTCCCGGTGTCTCCAGGCGCCGGTCTCTCGCTGTCCTCGGTGGCTCCTCCCTGGTCTTGGGGCCACTGGCACCGGCTCCCACTGGCCAGACTGCTCTCTACGGGGGCCTCCCCTTCCTTCGCGCCGGGCCTCCTTAGTATCGCTGACGCGTTGGATCCCATCCCGGGTGCCGGCTGATTTTGCGGGAATGTCACTGAGTGGATCCCGTCGACGTGACCCCTTCTCCCACCGGTTGAGCGGATATCGGCCTCGCTCCCACGGGAAAGTGATGACTGACTTCAGTGTTCCGCCGACAGTTACCCATATCTAGTTTGGACTGGACCCAGTTTTTAGAAGAGACTAAGATTGAATTACAGCAACCTACTTACAGTTTAAAAAAGAATAAGAGAAAAAGAAAAAAATGAAAGGAATAACCTCTCATTTGCAAAAAAAAATTGACTGATAATTCAGAAGTTGAATCTGAGGATTAAAATTCGGAAAAAACCTTAATATTAAAACTCCAGGAACGGATGGTTACAATGTAATGTAATGCAGTGTAATGGATATAATGTAATGGAGTGTTGTGTTGTGTCAGGTGAGGTACCTGTTGCAGAACGGGGGCCGGCCATCTATCAACCAGCCTGGGAACAGTGCTCTGGCATGTGTATTGCGCCATGTCAGGGACTGGGAATTCAGATACGAACTACTCAACATGCTACTGAATGAGGGCGGCAACCCGAATGTAGTAGGCAGGGACGGCAGCGTACCACTAATGGTTTGCCTCGTACCGCTCATCAACAAAGACCTATTACACCATTTCACTCATACCATGAAGGTAATGCAATATAATACTAATCTAATACATTGGCCATCCCACCATCTCATCTCATCTAATCTCCAGTCCTCCAGTCTATAAACTGCACACCCATTCGACAGTACATTAATTATATTAGGAGGGGAGCTCCGATTCTCATCTCTTGCTACCTCCCTCCCTCCCTCTCTCAGCCCCCTTCATCATTTCACCGTTAACTGCGATAGTCTTCCAGTAAACTGTTTTTATATATATTATCACAAACTCAACAATCCATTACTGGATCTTGGCTTCCACGAGAGTCACGTTCCAGTTTTCTCTGTTCTGGGCTGCTGCCCCTCCACCATTTCCCAATTGCTACGCTCTTCGCAACTGCATTTACTCTATTTATCCATCCAAGTTTAGGCCTACCTCCTAGGTTTCCTCCTCTTCCCGTACGGTTCCAAGCTGAGCAGCTTCTTTGGGGTTGAGATCTCTCCATTCAGGCGACATCTTGCTAATAGGATAAACTTGACTGCATCCGGTTCTTTTCTTTATACAAACTGGATAGGTTGTATTAGCGGCAATAATGCCATTGCTGCGTTCATATCGTCTGTCATTCATATTGTTGTCCCCAGTCACAGGTACTTGATCCTAGCTACTTAAATATATCAACTTTTTCAAAACTGTATCTGCCAGCTCGAATGATACACTGAATAAATGCCCACTTTCTTCCCCCCATCCCATCTTCATTAGGAGATAAAAAAAGGCATCGAAGATGGAGCTTAACAAGATCACAAGAAATGAATTTTTGAAGTGCTTTGGGGATTAGGAAAAACGTTGGCACAAGTGTATAATATCTGATGGGGATTACTTTGAAAGGGAAAAAATAGATATTCGTAAATAAATAAATGATTTTTGAAAAAACCCAAAATTCGCGATACTTTTTGAACAGACCTCGTATGTGTATATTGGAATTAGGTTCTCACATTTTCTCTGAGATCTAACTTAATGAAAACTGCTGGTCAATGGCGGATTTTCCTTTAATGATGCCTCTCTGGTATTGCCCTAATATTTTTCAAATGTATGGCCAGAGCTTGCTACTGAGTGTATTGTAGAAAATGTTGTAGGCCATTGGGAGCAATGTAATGTTGTTGGCCCCAAAGTAATTATGTGAGTCGCCCTTTTTCAGTATGGGACATATACCAGTCCTCCATTCTTCTGGTATGACTTCTTCTATCCAGGCTGTTATTATAAGATTACGTAATCTCTTGACAGTTTCTAATTCACCATGCTTAACAAGTTCTATTTGCAATCGATCAATCCTGGGGGCTGGCTTTATTGTTTTTCAGTTTTTTGATGGCATCCACTATGTCATCCTGTTCTCATCAGAGGGCTCTATATCACCGCTCACACATATTCTCTCTATAGGTAAATCAATCAGAATCACCAACTTTTCTTGAAATCAGGACACCATCTTTACTTCGAATCTGGCTTATTCTAGCCGTATACACTTTTCTTCCTTCATTTACATTCTTATAACAGTTTTTGATATCCTTTTGCTACTTTAGTATTTCCAGGTCCTCTATCTGTTGTTTCTCCAATATCCTGTAATTTCTTCTGTGGGTCTTTTTCTCACCTTTTCATTTCATTTAATATTCTTCCATTAGGTTTCTTGTTTCTCTGCCACTGATTGTTTACCGGTACACTTCATTTTTTACTAGGGTGGTATTCGTCATCATACCAGCTACATACATCTCTGAATTCTTTCTTCCTTGCCCAGAATATCTTCAGCTACAGTTACATATTTTTTACAGCCGTCCCACTTTTGATCAATGCTGTTTTCTGCATCGCACTTTAGTCTTCGCAAACGTTAATCTAGAGAGCATTCAAAATCTTCTATAGACGCAATTTTTTTCATTTTTGTCGCATTATAATTAATTACCTTCTCTGCTCTGACTTATCTAACATTTGATATTCATGCTCAGAGCTTAGTCATTATCAAGTACTGGTCTGAATCAACATTCACACCTCTAAACTTTTGCAGATTGAGAAGTGTGGAGATTTTGTGTCTGGAGCTTATCGGAGTATTTATTAATTTGGTTTATAGTCTCGCCATCTGGAGATATCCGTGTAGCTTTGTGAATTCACTTTGACTGAAAAAGTGTGCTACCTACAGTTAATCTTAAGGATGAGGCTAAGGTAACTAGCCTTAATCCCCCATAATCATTGGTTTCATCATGCAACTTATAGGCTCCTATGGGTATAGCCATAGCCATTGTTCTTAACCAATCTGTGCGTTAAAGTCTCTGACAAGTAATATTACATCGTGTCCAGGGGATTTTTATCTACCGCCTTTTGCAAATTATCATAGCAATTATCATTACCAAAGCATGCTTTTCACCATCTTCCGCAGTCTCTGTTGGCGCATTTACGCTAAAGATTCTATAATTAAAGAATCTTCCTCTTAATCGAATGTAACATAGTTTAACATACCTGTGTGTGTGTGTGGTCTGCGAGGGGTTGGAATACCGTAGGTTTGTGGTATTTTTGTCTCCTCCAGACCAAACCAGCGAGAGGAGACAGAAACACCAGAAACCTACGAATGTAACATATTCTGGGTCCATACGTCTTAAAATCAATCACCTCCTGTTTTAGCTGTTTGCTTACAACTAATCCAGTTCCAAAGATATGATGTTTTTCATGGCAGCTATAATTATAAATAAATAGTTTCTTATTTGTTTCTATTATGCCTGTTCCTAGCCATCTCACATCCTCAGTAGCTGTGATATCGATCCGATATTATCTGGTATTTATTCTAGAAGCGCATTTAGGTCTCCATCGGGACAGAACATTCCAAATTGCAATTCTAAAATCATTAGTCTGTTTCCGTTAGCCAGGTCTTAACCATTTAGACAGTCCAGCACTTATTTGTTCGTCTTGAGGTTTCATAATCAGTTTGTTTAAGATGTGTGGATGATTAGGCCACTAAGTAGGGTGGTAGCTCATAGGGGGCTGCAAGCTCATACGTCATAACTTTCCCATCATCTCACCCAAGGCATTCTTCCGGGGCTCGCCATACCTATCGTTTGTGCTTTGTTGTTATTGTGCTTATGTGTCTGAGTGTCATGTGCATTAGCGTACTGTTTTGATGAGTGTGCATGGTGTACTGAGCTGGGGTAGCCCATGGGGATGCTGCTCCCCAGGTTCCTCCATGCAGCAGACACCCTCATATATATATATATATATATATATATATATATATATATATATATATATGCCATTCATTCACCGTATGAATTCTCTATTCCACAATATGGTGACATAACGGGTTCTTCTAAATGTGGTTACCAATATTTTGATGTTCTTTTATCCTAGGTGTGTTATTTGAATTGTGTGAGGATACTGCTGAAACATGGGGCAAATCCAAACTGTTCTTCACGAAGCAATTTGACACCATTGCACGTGCTTATGTTTTGTGCGAGGGAAACAATGACACTGGGCCGTGATGTCGAGCAGAACATGGAGTTCATTCGCAGTCTGCTTGTCCTCTTGCTTCAGCACGGGCTCGAGACAAATATCAAATTTTCTAACAAGTCTCAGCACATTTTGCACGCTATGTTGGATATGGTTATCACTTCAAGATCGCCCTCTGATATACAACACGTCTATAACCTGACACTTACCTTTCTCCAGGTGAGTTCTCTATGGTTGCTAACATGATTCTATCATGTTCACTGATGTATACGTGTCTGAAAGTAAATAACAATATTATGTGTGTGTGTATATATATATATATATATATATATATATATATATATATATATATATATATATATATATATGTATATGTATATATAGCGATTAGATAACTTTGTATATTATTATTTTTTTGTTTCTTAAATGTAATTCAATGGGAAAACCATGTTTGAGTACTTTTTGTGTAGTTTGTTGACTATTGAATAATGTCTCGATTCATCATTACCATGTTTACACTATTACACGGTTTTTTTTTTTGATATAAATGTAAATCGGTAGTGAAGCAGAAATTATCAATTAAATAAAAATCAAATTTTTTGTAAAAATTGGGCCTAGGTTTAAAGCATGGTGAAAAGGAATGATTTTTGCATCGTCGAGTGCTCAATAAAATTGATACCAACACGTGTGACACAATTTGGGTAAGGAACGTTGTAAGGTATAGCGTGATGTAAGAGATTAAAATGCAAATGTGGGTTTGGATATTAATTGTACCATACCGTAGCGTGTGTTGTATTTTTGGTGAACAGTATGGAGCAAACCCGGATATTCGTGTGTCGTGGTCATCGTGCGACTCTTCTGTGGCATCTTCAATGTTCCTGAGGGGTGCCGGCTCTCAGCCGATGCTCTACCACTACGTGATCCATGTCTGCAGGAGGGATGACCTGATGGTTGACCCCGGTGAAGGTTTCGCGTGCCTAGTCAGGTTGTACGCTTTGTCGATGGGCCACCGCGAGCTGTACGACTGTCTCGGCGCATTGTTGAGGGCCCACCACGCTGGCCTGATACCACTGCGCGCCACCGCCCTATACAATATACTCAGACAGATCAACTCTGGGCCGCGCACCCTCAAACAGCTCGTCAGATATGTCATATACAAAGCGCTACACAGAAAACCGGGCCTCTACGTCAACAAGTTACCCCTACCACCGCCTCTCAAAGATTACCTCTTGAATTTCGACCCGTGAGTCTGACCCGACCCAACCCGACCCGACCTTTGCCACTACCACTATCAATTCAAATACCTTATCTACCCGGCCTGCAGAATACTCTGTACTCCACACTTACATATACTACCTACCCCTATATATTATCGCTAAGAATTATTGTCCATTTATTGCTAATAATTACCGTTCCTAATTAAGCTCTATGCTGAAAAATCTGTGAAACGCGAGTTAGATTGTATATGGTTTGTGTAGATTTCCGATAACAGAGTACCGAAGAAAGTAAGACTATTATTATTATGTTTTGAATTGTCAAGTATTTGAACGTATGTAGCTGGCTGGCTGACCATTTATAGTATATATAGAGAGAGAGAGAAACTCGTACAGAAAAAATAAATCTTTGTATTCTTGTACCGCAATTTACAATTTTTGAGTGTGCTAGACTCGATAACAACAAAAGGTGATGCTCAACACACGATACTGAATTAAATTCTGTACACGAGATAATGTATTTTAAATTGAAAAAATTACGGTATCGAACGGGATATATTAATTATTTTTGAAATATTTTCTAATTATTAGTGAGTACGATTCTCAAGTATTAGCCATTTCCAAGTTTTTCTTCTAATGACAACATTATAGAAATATAGAAATAGAAACAAAATTTATTATTACGTCCGTATATTTATTTATTAATTTGTCAGCCGAGCTTTCTTCCCTCGGCTATAATCTTGTCTCTGTCCGAACGGAGAGAGCTGCGACTAGCGTGCAGTTTAAAACAGACCTCAGCATAAAAGCCCCCAAATAGGAGCCAACATTAACATTAATTAGCACCGGGGCTATGTAACATAACAGATATTTTGACCGATGTTTCGACTAATAAGGAAATTTAAGCAATTAAAGGTAAAGGCAACTCTTTCGCCTATAAAAGGTATTATACCAGTAACTTTCCAGTAGAATTGAAATTTGACACTGTACACTGACGATTCCAGTCCACTCGCCGTTTGTTACGAATCATTAATGTTAATGTAAGCTCCATTCCATACCTGTCTGTAACTGTACTTTATAGTAACAATAGAATATGGCCAATATTGAATTAGTTTGATATTAAAATACTGCGTAATCGTCTCATTGAGAAAATTTAACATTTACACCGTATTTGGAGTCGGGTTCAATATATTTGATAAGCTACACTCTGTATCCAAAATGTTTGACTCGTGCAAATAAAACAGTAGCTGACTGCTCACATTAAAAATTGATGAAAGGGCATACATTTTGTGATATACTTTCGCTTATATCAGAAATACATAAATACTCGTTATACCTATAAATATAAAATATATTTATTAGAATCGTCGAATAAAGTAAAACTAAGGCTAAACTAAGTGTTGTGAGTAGCATTGTCGAACAATGTTATTAGACTTTAAAGTACGAATTAATACTATACGATTATATGTTTTGGTGTTATAATACCAAAGATTTTTTTCGCTTTTGAATCAGCCAAAGAATTTTGTAAAATTATGTTTTAATTGTATATAGTAAAAATTATGTATCTCCTTGTTTTAAATGCAAAAAGCAAAATAAATATACGTATTTAATGTTAAAGAAAATTATTACGCGTATTAAAAAAGTTTATCTAAAGTTCTAAGATTAAAAACTGAGTTGAAAATTAACGAACGAATATTGCGAAATATTATTTATTAAAGATAAGTCGATATAAAATTGATGCCTACTGTTTTTATTCTATACCTGTCTATTTATTATCCATCATAATATTCCCACAGAGTAAACCTACAGGGTCGGTTTATAACAAAATAACTAAATATATATAATAATAAATAAAGATAGAGAGGTAGGGAGGATGGGAGGGAGAGGGGGTGAGAGAGAGAGTGAGAGGGAGAGGGGGGGGGGGAGAGAGAGAGAGAGAGAGAGAGAGAGAGAGAGAGAGAGAGAGAGAGAGAGAGAGAGAGAGACCTTTACAGGTTGTCAAGTTGATGACACAGCGGTTAGAACACTAGGCCAACACCTAAGACTAGTATTATGTACAATTATGTATATGTATATATAAATAAATAAAAAAGAAATATATATATATATATATATATATATATATATATATATATAAAAATACGGGGAGAATTTGTACCAAGAATGGCTCAACATTTTTTTAACGTTAAACGAATCGAAAACACTCTAAAAATAAATATTAATATCGGCGATCGCGTTCGTTCGGTGGTGCTCGTTGTGGGTGGGGGCCGATTCGGCCCGTACCGCCTCATGCGGAATTCGGGCCGGAACAGTGGATCCGTCGACTTCCTAATGGTGGACGTACCTGGGGAAAAACTGGGGAATTTATATAGTCGCTAATAGAAGAGAAGGAAGGACATATATGGTATTGTGGCTGCTCTTTGTAGAAGACTGGCAGGGTGCAGGGCAGAGGTGGCGCCAGCACAGTGTGTACTTACACGATCTGTTCTGACACGATGACAGGCTGAGTTGTGCCCGACTGGATAAAAAGACGCCGCTGGCTGAAGAACCGGCCGGCCGGAGAGGAGGCGGAAAGACAGCCAGCCCTAATAAAAACAAACACTATTATATACAATATATGTACTGTTCTACCCTATCCATATCATACTGTAACGCCGATATGAACCGCCAACCTATCATTCCGTCTAGTTCGGACTAGAATATTTTCAACCTACCGTTCATAGGGCAAGTGTAACTCACTTTGGTACATTTGTGGGTGGAATATGGGACCGGTGTGTGAGAATTTTGGAAAACCTAAATTTTCGATTTTCAACCTACCGTTCATAGGGCAAGTGTAACTCACTTTGGTACATTTGTGGGTGGAATATGGGACCGGTGTGTGAGAATTTTGGAAAAACCTAAATTTTCGATTTTCGAACCACCGATTCAAGGGCAAGTGTAACTCACTTTGGTACATTTGTGGGTGGAATATGGGACCGGTGTGTGAGAATTTTGGAAAAACCTAAATTTTCGATTTTCGAACCACTGATTCAGAGGCAAGTGTAACTCACTTTGGTACACTTATGGGTGGAATATGGGACCGGTGTGTGAGAATTTTGGAAAACCTAAATTTTCGATTTTCGAACCACCTGATTCAGGGGCAAGTGTAACTCACTTTGGTACACTTGTGGGTGGAATATGGGACCGGTGTGTGAGAATTTTGGAAAAAACTATATTTTCGATTTTCGAACCACTGATTCAGAGGCAAGTGTAACTCACTTTGGTACACTTATGGGTGGAATATGGGACCGGTGTGTGAGAATTTTGGAAAAACCTAAATTTTCGATTTTCGAACCACCGATTCAGGGGCAAGTGTAACTCACTTTGGTACACTTGTGGGTGGAATATGGGACCGGTGTGTGAGAATTTTGGAAAAACCTAAATTTTCGATTTTCGAACCACTGATTCAGGGGCAAGTGTAACTCACTTTGGTACACTTATGGGTGGAATATGGGACCGGTGTGTGAGAATTTTGGAAAAACCTAAATTTTCGATTTTCGAACCACTGATTCAGAGGCAAGTGTAACTCACTTTGGTACACTTATGGGTGGAATATGGGACCGGTGTGTGAGAATTTTGGAAAACCTAAATTTCCGATTTCGAACCACCGATTCAGGGCAAGTGTAACTCACTTTGGTACACTTGTGGGTGGAATATGGGACCGGTGTGTGAGAATTTTGGAAAACCTAAATTTTCGATTTTCGAACCACTGATTCAGGGCAAGTGTAACTCACTTTGGTACACTTGTGGGTGGAATATGGGACCGGTGTGTGAGAATTTTGGAAAAACCTAAATTTTCGATTTTCGAACCACCGATTCAGAGGCAAGTGTAACTCACTTTGGTACACTTGTGGGTGGAATATGGGACCGGTGTGTGAGAATTTTGGAAAAACCTAAATTTTCGATTTTCGAACCACCGGTTCAGAGGCAAGTGTAACTCACTTTGGTACACTTGTGGGTGGAATATGGGACCGGTGTGTGAGAATTTTGGAAAAACCTCACACACCCAACCTAACCGTACCTAACCCAACCTAACCCAACCTAACCCAACCTAACCCAACCTAACCCAACCTAACCCAACCTAACCCAACCTAACCCAACCTAACCCAACCCAACCCAACCTAACCCAACCTAACCCAACCTAACCCAACCTAACCCAACCTAACCCAACCTAACCCAACCTAACCCAACCTAACCCAACCTAACCCAACCTAACCCAACCTAACCCAACCTAACCCAACCTAACCCAACCTAACCCAACCTAACCCAACCTAACCCAACCTAACCCAACCTAACCCAACCTAACCCAACCTAACCCAACCTAACCCAACCAACCCAACCCAACCCAACCTAACCCAACCTAACCCAACCTAACCCAACCTAACCCAACCTAACCCAACCTAACCCAACCCAACCCAACCTAACCCAACCTAACCCAACCCAACCCAACCTAACCCAACCTAACCCAACCTAACCCAACCTAACCCAACCTAACCCAACCTAACCCAACCTAACCCAACCTAACCCAACCTAACCTAACCTAACCTAACCTAACCTAACCTAACCCAACCTAACCTAACCTAACCCAACCTAACCCAACCTAACCCGAAACAACCCAACCTAACCCGACCAAACTCAACCCAACCTAACCCAACCCAACTTAACACAACCCAACCCAACCGAACTCAACCCAACCTAACCGAACTCAACCCAACCCAACCCAACCCATAAAGACCCAACCCAATACAACCAAACCCAACTTAACCCAACACAACCAAACCGAACTCAACCCAGCCTAACCCAACCTAACCGAACTCAACCCAACCTAACCGAACTCAACACAACCTAACCCAACCTAACCCAACATAACACAACCTAACCAAACCTAACCCAAAATAACCCAACCCACCTAACCCAATTTTACCTTACCCAATATATTTATTGGATACATATATGGAATCAAATATTTCCATTTAAAATACTTAGTAGCTCCACCAATTGAATTTTAACCCTTTCTAATTTTTTCCCTAAGACAAAATAGCATCTCATTTGATATTTTCACCGTAAGACATGTGTATTTCACTTTTGGGACAACTGTTGACATTACATAGGCCAAATTTGGAAACTTTTTCCAAATGGCATCTAGTTTGATATTTTCTTCGTAAGACAGGTGTATTTCACTTTTGGGACGACTGTTGACATTAGGTAGGCCAATTCTGGAATCTTTTTCCAAATGGCATCTAGTTTGATATTTTCATCGTACGACAGGTGTATTTCACTTTTGGGACAACTGTTGACATTACGTAGGCCAAATTTGGAAACTTTTTCCAAATGGCATCTAGTTTGATATTTTCTTCGTAAGACAGGTGTATTTCACTTTTGGGACGACTGTTGACATTAGGTAGGCCAATTCAGGAATCTTTTTCCAAATGGCATCTAGTTTGATATTTTCACTGTAAGACATGTGTATTTCACTTTTGGGACGACTGTTGACATTACGTAGGCCAATTCTGGAATCTTTTTCCAAATGGCATCTAGTTTGATATTTTCACCGTAAGACATGTGTATTTCACTTTTGGGACGACTGTTGACATTACGTAGGCCAATTCTGGAATCTTTTTCCAAATGGCATCTAGTTTGATATTTTCTGCCGTAAGACAGTGTGTATTTCACTTTTGGGACGACTGTTGACATTACGTAGGCCAATTCTGGAATCTTTTTCCAAATGGCATCTAGTTTGATATTTTCACCGTAAGACATGTGTATTTCACTTTTGGGACGACTGTTGACATTAGGTAGGCCAATTCAGGAATCTTTTACCAAATGGCATCTAGTTTGATATTTTCATCGTAAGACTGGTGTATTTCACTTTTGGGACGACTGTTGACATTATGTAGGCCAATTCAGGAATCTTTTACCAAATGGCATCTAGTTTGATATTTTCATCGTAAGACTGGTGTATTTCACTTTTGGGACGACTGTTGACATTACGTAGGCCAATTCTGGAATCTTTTTCCAAATGGCATCTAGTTTGATATTTTCACCGTAAGACATGTGTATTTCACTTTTGGGACGACTGTTGACATTACGTAGGCCAATTCTGGAATCTTTTTCCAAATGGCATCTAGTTTGATATTTTCACCGTAAGACATGTGTATTTCACTTTTGGGACGACTGTTGACATTACGTAGGCCAATTCAGGAATCTTTTTCCAAATGGCATCTAGTTTGATATTTTCATCGTAAGACAGGTGTATTTCACTTTTGGGACGACTGTTGACATTACGTAGGCCAATTCAGGAATCTTTTTCCAAATGGCATCTAGTTTGATATTTTAGTTTGATATTTTCACCGTAAGACTGGTGTATTTCACTTTTGGGACGACTGTTGACATTACGTAGGCCAATTCAGGAATCTTTTTCCAAATGGCATCTAGTTTGATATTTTCACCGTAAGACAGGTGTATTTCACTTTTGGGACGACTGTTGACATTACGTAGGCCAATTCAGGAATCTTTTACCAAATGGCATCTAGTTTGATATTTTCACCGTAAGACATGTGTATTTCACTTTTGGGACGACTGTTGACATTACGTAGGCCAATTCTGGAATCTTTTTCCAAATGGCATCTAGTTTGATATTTTCACCGTAAGACATGTGTATTTCACTTTGGGACGACTGTTGACATTACGTAGGCCAATTCTGGAATCTTTTCCAAATGGCATCTAGTTTGATATTTTCACCGTAAGACATGTGTATTTCACTTTTGGGACGACTGTTGACATTACGTAGGCCAATTCTGGAATCTTTTTCCAAATGGCATCTAGTTTGATATTTTCACCGTAAGACATGTGTATTTCACTTTTGGGACGACTGTTGACATTAGGTAGGCCAATTCTGGAATCTTTTTCCAAATGGCATCTAGTTTGATATTTTCACCGTAAGACAGGTGTATTTCACTTTTGGGACGACTGTTGACATTACGTAGGCCAATTCTGGAATCTTTTTCCAAATGGCATCTAGTTTGATATTTTCATCGTAAGACATGTGTATTTCACTTTTGGGACGACTGTTGACATTACGTAGGCCAATTCTGGAATCTTTTTCCAAATGGCATCTAGTTTGATATTTTCACCGTAAGACAGGTGTATTTCACTTTTGGGACGACTGTTGACATTACGTAGGCCAATTCTGGAATCTTTTTCCAAATACCATCTAGTTTGATATTTTCGTAAGACAGGTGTATTTCACTTTTGGGACGACTGTTGAGCATTCACGTAGGCCAATTCTGGAATCTTTTTCCAAATGGCATCTAGTTTGATATTTTCACCGTAAGACAGGTGTATTTCACTTTTGGGTCGACTGTTGACATTACGTAGGCCAATTCTGGAATCTTTTTCCAAATGGCATCTAGTTTGATATTTTCACCGTAAGACAGGTGTATTTCACTTTTGGGTCGACTGTTGACATTACGTAGGCCAATTCTGGAATCTTTTTCCAAATGGCATCTAGTTTGATATTTTCACCGTAAGACATGTGTATTTCACTTTTGGGACGACTGTTGACATTACGTAGGCCAATTCAGGAATCTTTTTCCAAATGGCATCTAGTTTGATATTTTCACCGTAAGACATGTGTATTTCACTTTTGGGACGACTGTTGACTTTACGTTAGGCCAATTCAGGAATCTTTTTCCAAATGGCATCTAGTTTGATATTTTCACCGTAAGACATGTGTATTTCACTTTTGGGACGACTGTTGACATTACGTAGGCCAATTCTGGAATCTTTTTCCAAATGGCATCTAGTTTGATATTTTCACCGTAAGACAGGTGTATTTCACTTTTGGGTCGACTGTTGACATTAAGTAGGCCAATTCTGGAATCTTTTTCCAAATGGCATCTAGTTTGATATTTTCACCGTAAGACAGGTGTATTTCACTTTTGGGTCGACTGTTGACATTACGTAGGCCAATTCTGGAATCTTTTTCCAAATGGCATCTAGTTTGATATTTTCACCGTAAGACAGGTGTATTTCACTTTTGGGACGACTGTTGACATTAGGTAGGCCAATTCTGGAATCTTTTTCCAAATGGCATCTAGTTTGATATTTTCACCGTAAGACATGTGTATTTCACTTTTGGGACGACTGTTGACATTACGTAGGCCAATTCAGGAATCTTTTACCAAATGGCATCTAGTTTGATATTTTCACCGTAAGACATGTGTATTTCACTTTTGGGACGACTGTTGACATTACGTTAGGCCAATTATGAATCTTTTTCCAAATGGCATCTAGTTTGATATTTTCATCGTAAGACAGGTGTATTTCACTTTTGGGACGACTGTTGACATTACGTAGGCCAATTCAGGAATCTTTTACCAAATGGCATCTAGTTTGATATTTTCACCGTAAGACATGTGTATTTCACTTTTGGGACGACTGTTGACATTACGTAGGCCAATTCAGGAATCTTTTACCAAATGGCATCTAGTTTGATATTTTCACCGTAAGACATGTGTATTTCACTTTTGGGACGACTGTTGACATTACGTAGGCCAATTCTGGAATCTTTTTCCAAATGGCATCTAGTTTGATATTTTCACCGTAAGACAGGTGTATTTCACTTTTGGGACGACTGTTGACATTACGTAGGCCAATTCTGGAATCTTTTCCCAAATGGCATCTAGTTTGATATTTTCACCGTAAGACATGTGTATTTCACTTTTGGGACGACTGTTGACATTACGTAGGCCAATTCAGGAATCTTTTTCCAAATGGCATCTAGTTTGATATTTTCATCGTAAGACTGGTGTATTTCACTTTTGGGACGACTGTTGACATTACGTAGGCCAATTCAGGAATCTTTTTCCAAATGGCATCTAGTTTGATATTTTCACCGTAAGACATGTGTATTTCACTTTTGGGACGACTGTTGACATTACGTAGGCCAATTCTGGAATCTTTTTCCAAATGGCATCTAGTTTGATATTTTCACCGTAAGACATGTGTATTTCACTTTTGGGACGACTGTTGACATTACGTAGGCCAATTCTGGAATCTTTTTCCAAATGGCATCTAGTTTGATATTTTCACCGTAAGACATGTGTATTTCACTTTGGGACGACTTTTGACATTACGTAGGCCAATTCTGGAATCTTTTTCCAAATGGCATCTAGTTTGATATTTTCACCGTAAGACATGTGTATTTCACTTTTGGGACGACTGTTGACATTACGTAGGCCAATTCTGGAATCTTTTTCCAAATGGCATCTAGTTTGATATTTTCACCGTAAGACATGTGTATTTCACTTTTGGGACGACTGTTGACATTACGTAGGCCAATTCTGGAATCTTTTTCCAAATGGCATCTAGTTTGATATTTTCACCGTAAGACATGTGTATTTCACTTTTGGGACGACTGTTGACATTACGTAGGCCAATTTGCGAATCTTTTACCAAATGGCATCTAGTTTGATATTTTCACCGTAAGACATGGTGTATTTCACTTTTGGGACGACTGTTGACATTACGTAGGCCAATTCTGGAATCTTTTCCAAATGGCATCTAGTTTGATATTTTCACCGTAAGACATGTGTATTTCACTTTTGGGACGACTGTTGACATTACGTAGGCCAATTCCCGAATCTTTTCCAAATGGCATCTAGTTTGATATTTTCACCGTAAGACTTGGTGTATTTCACTTTTGGGTCGACTGTTGACATTACGTAGGCCAATTCTGGAATCTTTTTCCAAATGGCATCTAGTTTGATATTTTCACCGTAAGACAGGTGTATTTCACTTTTGGGACGACTGTTGACATTACGTAGGCCAATTCTGGAATCTTTTACCAAATGGCATCTAGTTTGATATTTTCACCGTAAGACTGGTGTATTTCACTTTTGGGACGACTGTTGACATTACGTGGGCAATTCAGAATCTTTACCAAATGGCATCTAGTTTGATATTTTCACCGTAAGACATGTGTATTTCACTTTTGGGACGACTGTTGACATTACGTAGGCCAATTCTGGAATCTTTTTCCAAATGGCATCTAGTTTGATATTTTCACCCAGACATGTATTTCACTTTTGGGACGACTGTTGACATTACGTAGGCCAATTCTGGAATCTTTTTCCAAATGGCATCTAGTTTGATATTTTCACCGTAAGACATGTGTATTTCACTTTTGGGACGACTGTTGACATTACGTAGGCCAATTCTGGAATCTTTTTCCAAATGGCATCTAGTATGATATTTTCACCGTAAGACAGGTGTATTTCACTTTTGGGACGACTGTTGACATTACGTAGGCCAATTCAGGAATCTTTTTCCAAATGGCATCTAGTTTGATATTTTCATCGTAAGACAGATGTATTTCACTTTTGGGAGGACTGTTGACATTACGTAGGCCAAGTTTGGAATCTTTTTCCAAATAGCATCTAGTTTGATATTTCCATAATAACACAGGTGTATATCACTTTTTGGAGGACTGTTGACATTACGTAGGCCAATTTATGAATCTTTTTCCAAATGCCATCTAGTTTGATATTTTCATCGTAAGACAGGTGTATTTCACTTTTGGGAGGACTGTTGACATTACGTAGGCCAATTTTGGAATCTTTTTCCAAATACTATCTAGTTTGATATTTTCATCGTAAGACAGGTGTATTTCACTTTTGGGACGACTTTTGACATTACGTAGGCCAATTTTGGAATCCTTTTCCAAATACCATCTAGTTTAGTATTTTCATTGTCTGACAGGTGTATTTCACTTTTGGGACGACTGTTGACATTAAGTTGGCCAATTTTGGAATCTTTTTCCAAATACCATCTAGTTTGATATTTTCATCGTAGGACAGGTGTATTTAAGTTTGGGACGACTGTTGACATTACGTAGGCCAATTTCTGAATCTCTTTCCAAATAGCATGTCTTAGAAATTGTAAATGAAGTAAAAATTTCGGAAATTTGGTTCGAAATTAGTCGATAAAGGTGGGGTAAGGAACACATAGATAAAGAGGAAAGTTGTCGTGCGATACACATGTTTTTATTGACGTTTTAAATTTTTATACTACATTATTTTTTTGTTGTACAGTACATTGTTCAATCAACATCGTTCGAAACATTGTTTCTTCGTATCCGGCCTGTGTCCGAAAGACGACTTTCGGTTTTCTCTACGCAATTTCGCTCCCCCCGTGATTGAGTATCCGAGGGGGCGTATATTTTAAAAAAAAAAAAAAATTATCCTGTAGAGTGGGTAGTAGCCGCCCCAGCTGACCTTCTGACGTCAGCTTATCAGATCGTGGTGATTCGCTGCAGACGTCGGTATATTGCCTTTCGGCTGTTCGGAATATTCTTTGACCTGAAAACAGAGAAAAAAAATATATTAGAACATAAGTTATATACATATATTAGGTTAGGGTAGGTTAGGTTAGGTTAGGTTAGGTTAAGTCAAGTTAAGAGGATATTGTCTTTCGGCTTTTTCGGAATATTCTCTATCTCTATATTTCTTTATCTATCGGCCTCTATCTCTTCTGGCGATCTCCACCAGCACCCGCCGCTCCAACGCCACCGTCGACCAGTAGTCAACGCCCCACAGGCCCTGCAAAAAAAATATATATATATACACACACACACACACATATATATATATATATATATATATATATATATATATATATATATATATAGGTTTGGAAAAACCTATATTTTCGATTTCCGACCCCTCCTTTTAGGGGCAAGTGTAGCTCACATAAATACACTTGTGGGTGCAATATGGGGCCGATATCTGAAAATTTTCGAAAATCCTTATTTTTCGATTTCCAGGCCCTCCTTTTAGGGGCAAGTGTAGCTCACATTAATACACTTGTGGGTGGAATATGGGGCCGATTTGTGGGAATTTTGGAAAAACCTAAATTTTCGATTTCCGACCCCTCCTTTTAGGGGCAAGTGTAGCTCACATTAATACACTTGTGGGTGGAATATGGGGCCGATTTGTGGGAATTTTCGAAAAACCTTATTTTTCGATTTCCAGGCCCTCCTTTTAGGGGCAAGTGTAGCTCACATTAATACACTTGTGGGTGGAATATGGGGCCGATATCTGAAAATTTTCGAAAATCCTTATTTTTCGATTTCCAGGCCCTCCTTTTAGGGGCAAGTGTAGCTCACATTAATACACTTGTGGGTGGAATATGGGGCCGATATCTGAAAATTTTCGAAAATCCTTATTTTTCGATTTCCGACTCCTCCTTTTAGGGGCAAGTGTAGCCACAAAATTTTCGTTTTTCGATTTCCGGCCCTCCTTTTTTGGATTTGACCCTCCTTTAGGGGCAAGTGTAGCTCACACACTGGGGATATCTGAAAATTTTCGAAAACCTTATTTTTCGATTTCCAGGCCCTCCTTTTAGTGTAAAAATTGGGAATTTTCGAAAACCTTATTTTTCGATTTCCAGGTCCTCCTTTAGGGGCAAGTGTAGCTCACATTAATACACTTGTGGGTGGAATATGGGAATTTTCGAAAACCTTATTTTCGATTTCCAGGCCCTCCTTTTAGGGGCAAGTGTAGCTCACATTAATACACTTGTGGGTGGTGGGGCCGATTTGAAAATTTTCGAAAACCTTATTTTCGATTTCCAGGCCCTCCTTTTAGGGGCAAGTGTAGCTCACAGTAAATACACTTGTGGGTGCATGGGCCGATATCGGAAAATTTTCGAAAATACTTATTTTTCGATTTAGGGGCAAGTAGACTTGTTGAATATGGGGCCGATATCGAAAATTTTCGAAAAACCTTATTTTCGATTTGCCCTCCTTTAGGGGCAAGTGTAGCTCACAGTACTACCCTTGTGGGTGGAATATGAGGCCGATATGTGAAAATTTTCGAAAATCCTTATTTTTCGATTTCCAGGCCCTCCTTTTAGGGGCAAGTGTAGCTCACATTAATACACTTGTGGGTGCAATATGGGGCCGATTTGTGAAAATTTTCGAAAAACCTTATTTTTCGATTTCCAGCCCCTCCTTTTAGGGGCAAGTGTAGCTCACATAAATACACTTGTGGGTGCAATATGGGGCCGATATCTGAAAATTTTCCAAAAACCTTATTTTTCGATTTCCAGGCCCTCCTTTTAGGGGCAAGTGTAGCTCACATAAATACACTTGTGGGTGGAATATGGGGCCGATATCTGAAAATTTTCGAAAAACCTAAATTTTCGATTTCCAGGCCCTCCTTTTAGGGGCAAGTGTAGCTCACATTAATACACTTGTGGGTGGAATATGGGGCCGATTTATGGGAATTTTCGAAAAACCTAAATTTTCGATTTCCGACCCCTCCTTTTAAGGGCAAGTGTAGCTCACATTAATACACTTGTGGGTGGAATATGGGGCCGATATCTTGTGGGTGGAAAAATTTTCGAAAACCTTATTTTTCGATTTGGCCCTCCTTTTAGGGGCAAGTGTAGCTCACATTAATACACTTGTGGGTGGAATATGGGGCCGAACTCGAAATTTTCGAAAAACCTAAATTTTCGATTTCCGACCCCTCCTTTTAGGGGCAAGTGTAGCTCACATTAATACACTTGTGGGTGGAATATGGGGCCGATATCTGAAAATTTTCGAAAATCCTTATTTTTCGATTTCCAGGCCCTCCTTTTAGGGGCAAGTGTAGCTCACATTAATACACTTGTGGGTGGAATATGGGGCCGAAAAACCTTATTTTCGATTTCCGACTCCTCCTTTTAGGGGCAAGTGTAGCTCACATTAAATACACTTGTGGGTGCAATATGGGGCCGATATCTGAAAATTTTCGAAAATCCTTATTTTTCGATTTCCGACCCTCCTTTTAGGGGCAAGTGTAGCTCACATTAATACACTTGTGGGTGGAATATGGGGCCGATATCTGAAAATTTTCGAAAATCCTTATTTTTCGATTTCCGACCCTCCTTTTAGGGGCAAGTGTAGCTCACATTAATACACTTGTGGGTTGAATATGGGGCCGATTTGTGGGAATTTTCGAAAAACCTAAATTTTCGATTTCCGACCCCTCCTTTTAAGGGCAAGTGTAGCTCACATTAATACACTTGTGGGTGGAATATGGGGCCGATTTGTGGGAATTTTGAAAACCTTATTTTCAAGTGTAGAATACACTTGTGGGTGGATTTTGAAAACCTAAATTTTCGATTTCCGACCCTCCTTTAGGGGCAAGTGTAGCTCACATTAATACACTTGTGGGTGGAATATGGCCGATATCGGAATTTTCGAAAATCCTTATTTTTCGATTTCCGACCCTCCTTTTAGGGCAAGTGTAGCTCACATTAATACACTTGTGGGTGGAATAATGGGAATTTTGAAAACCTAAATTTTCGATTTCCGACCCCTCCTTTTAGGGGCAAGTGTAGCTCACATAAATACACTTGTGGGTGGAATATGGGGCCGATATCTGAAAATTTTCGAAAATCCTTATTTTTCGATTTCCAGGCCCTCCTTTTAGGGGCAAGTGTAGCTCACATTAATACACTTGTGGGTGGAATATGGGGCCGGAATTTTCGAAAACCTTAATTTTCGATTTCCGACCCTCCTTTAGGGGCAAGTGTAGCTCACATTAATACACTTGTGGGTGGAATATGGGCCGGAATTTTAAAACCTAAATTTTCGATTTCCGACCCCTCCTTTTAGGGGCAAGTGTAGCTCACATTAATACACTTGTGGGTGGAATATGGGGCCGATATCGGAAAATTTTCGAAAATCCTTATTTTTCGATTTCCGACCCTCCTTTTAGGGGCAAGTGTAGCTCACATTAATACACTTGTGGGTGGAATATGGGGCCGATATCTGAAAATTTTCGAAAAACCTAAATTTTCGATTTCCGACCCCTCCTTTTAGGGGCAAGTGTAGCTCACATTAATACACTTGTGGGTGGAATATGGGGCCGATTTGTGGGAATTTTGGAAAAACCTAAATTTTCGATTTCCGAACCCTCCTTTTAGGGGCAAGTGTAGCTCACATTAATACACTTGTGGGTGGAATATGGGGCCGATATCTGAAAATTTTCGAAAATCCTTATTTTTCGATTTCCAGGCCCTCCTTTTAGGGGCAAGTGTAGCTCACATTAATACACTTGTGGGTGGAATATGGGGCCGATATCTGAAAATTTTCGAAAACCTAAATTTTGATTTCCCGGCTCCTTCTTTAGGGGCAAGTGTAGCTCACATTAATACACTTGTGGGTGGAATATGGGGCCGATTTGTGGGAATTTTCGAAAAACCTTATTTTTCGATTTCCAGGCCCTCCTTTTAGGGGCAAGTGTAGCTCACATTAATACACTTGTGGGTGGAATATGGGGCCGATATCTGAAAATTTTCGAAAATCCTTATTTTTCGATTTCCAGGCCCTCCTTTTAGGGGCAAGTGTAGCTCACATTAATACACTTGTGGGTGGAATATGGGGCCGATTTGTGGGAATTTTGGAAAAACCTTATTTTTCGATTTCCGACCCCTCCTTTTAGGGGCAAGTGTAGCTCACATTAATACACTTGTGGGTGGAATATGGGGCCGATATCGGAAAATTTTGGAAAAACCTAAATTTTCGATTTCCGACCCCTCCTTTTAGGGGCAAGTGTAGCTCACATTAATACACTTGTGGGTGGAATATGGGGCCGATATCTGAAAATTTTGGAAAAACCTTATTTTCGATTTCCGACCCCTCCTTTTAGGGGCAAGTGTAGCTCACATTAATACACTTGTGGGTGGAATATGGGGCCGATTTGTGGGAATTTTCGAAAAACCTTATTTTTCGATTTCCAGGCCCTCCTTTTAGGGGCAAGTGTAGCTCACATTAATACACTTGTGGGTGGAATATGGGGCCGATATCTGAAAATTTTCGAAAAACCTTATTTTTCGATTTCCAGGCCCTCCTTTTAGGGGCAAGTGTAGCTCACATAAATACACTTGTGGGTGCAATATGGGGCCGATATCTGGGAAAATTTTGAAAACCTTATTTTTCGATTTCCGACCCTCCTTTTAGGGGCAAGTGTAGCTCACATTAATACACTTGTGGGTGGAATATGGGGCCGATTCAAAATTTTCGAAAATCCTTATTTTTCGATTGCCGGCCCTCCTTTAGGGGCAAGTGTAGCTCACATAACACACTGTGGGTGCAATATGGGGCCGATATCTCGAAATTTTCAAAACCTTTTTCGATTTCCAGGCCCTCCTTTAGGGCAAGTGTAGCTCACATTAATACACTTGTGGGTGCAATATGGGGCCGATATCTGAAAATTTTCGAAATCCCATTTTTCGATTTCCGACCCTCCTTTTAGGGGCAAGTGTAGCTCACATTAATACACTTGTGGGTGGCAATATGGGGCCGATATCTGAAAATTTTCGAAAAACCTTATTTTTCGATTTCCAGGCCCTCCTTTTAGGGGCAAGTGTAGCTCACATTAATACACTTGTGGGTGGAATATGGGGCCGATATCTGAAAATTTTCGAAAATCCTTATTTTTCGATTTCCAGGCCCTCCTTTTAGGGGCAAGTGTAGCTCACATTAATACACTTGTGGGTTGAATATGGGGCCGATTTGTGGGAATTTTCGAAAAACCTTATTTTTCGATTTCCAGGCCCTCCTTTTAGGGGCAAGTGTAGCTCACATTAATACACTTGTGGGTGGAATATGGGGCCGATATCGAATTTTCGAAAACCCTAAATAAATTTTCGATTTCCGACCCCTCCTTTTAGGGGCAAGTGTAGCTCACATTAATACACTTGTGGGTGGAATATGAGGCCGATTTGTGGGAATTTCCGAAAAACCTTATTTTTCGATTTTTGACCCCTCCTTTTAGGGGCAAGTGTAGCTCACATTAATACACTTGTGGGTGCAATATGAGGCCGATTTGTGGGAATTTTTGAAAATCCTTATTTTTCGATTTCCAGACCCTCCTTTTAGGGGCAAGTGTAGCTCACATTAATACACTTGTGGGTGGAATATGAGGCCGATATCTGAAAATTTTTGAAAATCCTTATTTTTCGATTTCCGACCCCTCCTTTTAGGGGCAAGTGTAGCTCACATTAATACACTTGTGGGTGGAATATGGGGCCGATATCTGAAATTTTTCGAAAATCCTTATTTTTCGATTTCCAGGCCCTCCTTTTAGGGGCAAGTGTAGCTCACAATTATACACTTGTGGGTGGAATATGGGGCCGATTTTCGAAAACCTTATTTTCGATTTCCAGGTCTCCTTTTAGGGGCAAGTGTAGCTCACATTAATACACTTGTGGGTGGAATATGGGGCCGATATCTGAATTTTCGAAAAACCTTATTTTTCGATTTCCAGGCCCCTCCTTTTAGGGGCAAGTGTAGGTCTCACATACACTTTAGGGCAAGTGTAGCTCACATAAATACACTTGTGGGGTTGAATTGTGGGAATGAAAATCCTAATTTTTCGATTTCCAGACCCTCCTTTTAGAGGAAAAACCTTATTTTCGATTTCCAGGCCCCTCATAAATACTTTTAAGGGGCAATATAGGGCCGATATAAAACTTGTGGGTGGAATTGGGGCCGATCAAAATCTGAATTTCCGACCCCTCCTTTTAGGGGCAAAGCTCCTATTTTTTTCGATTTGAAAACCATTTTCGATTTCCGACCCCTCCTTTTAGGGGCAAGTGTAGCTCACATTAATCTTGTGGGTGGAATATGGGGCCGAATTTTCAGAAAAATATTTTTCGTTTTGCCTCCTTTTAGGGCAGCTCTATTAATACACTTGTGCAATGAACCGATGCGGAATTCCGAAAATATTTTATTTTTGACCCCTTTTAGGGGTAGTGTATTTTTCGCTCACATTAATACACTTGTGGGTGCAAATGGGGCCGATATCTGAAAATTTTTGAAAATTATTTTTCGATTTCCGTCCCTTTTGGCAAGTGAAAATCCTTATTTTTCGATTTCCAGACCCTCACTGGGGCAAATTTGTGGGATTTTCGAAAAACCTTATTTTTCGATTTCCAGGCCCTCCTTTTAGGAACAGGTGTAGTTTATAGGGCCGATATGTGAAAATAGTCAATGCCCCTCCTTTTAGGGGCAGTGTAGTGATATCAAAACTTTCTGAAAAACCTATTTTTTTTTCAAGGCTCTCCTTTTGAGTGTAGCTCTGGTTATTCATGGAATATAGGCCGATATCTGAAAATGTTTTGAAAATCCGTTTTTCGATTTCCTGACCCTCCTTTTAGGGGCAAGTGTAGCTCACATTAATACACTTGTGGGTGCAATATAGGGCGGATATCTGAAAATTTTCGAAAACCTAAATTTTCGATTTCCAACCTCCCTTTAGGGCAAGTGTAGCTCACATTATACACTTGTGGGTTGAATATGCCGGGCCGATTTTAGAATTTTCAAAACCTTATTTTCGATCGAAGCCCTCCTTTAGGGGCAAGTGTAGCTCACATTAATACACTTGTGGGTGGAATATGGGGCTGATATCGGAAAATTTTGAAAAACTTTTAGGGGCTTATTTTTCTTGTGGGTGATAGAGGCCGATTCTGAAAATTTTGAAAATCCTTATTTTTCTCACCCCTCCTTTTAGGGGCTCATTAATACACTTGTGGGTGGAATAAGATATAAATTTTTGAAAATCCTTAGTTCAAGCCCTCCTTTTAATACACTTGTGGGTGCAATATGAAAAACCTTATTTTTCGGGCTTTTAGGGCGTTCACATAAATATGTGAAAATTTTAGAAAATTTTCGAAAACCGTAATGCCCTCCTTTTCAAGTGATTTCCTTGTGGTGACGATATCAAAACTTTCCAAAAATTTTTTCGATCCACCAATTAATCTTGTGGGTGGAAACTGAAAATTTTGAAAATCCTTGTTTTCCAACCCTCCTTTTGGGGCTAAGTGTAATTCAAAACTTTATGGGTAATCCGGCGGATATCTGAAAATTTTCGAAAAACCTTAATTTTGATTTTTAACACTTCCCTGTGTCCCCTCCTTTTTCAAAGTGTAGCTCATTAATACCTTGGGTGGAATAGGGATCAGAAAACCTTAACAACATTTTAGGGGCAAAATTCACCTGTGCTATACCGATATGTGAAAATTTTCAACCAAAATTTTCGTTTCAAACTCAAAATCCACCAATCAAAACCAACCGATGTCTATCCTCAACGAACAATAATCACCAAAAGCAGCCAAAACTCCAAAAGCCAACCAAACCGTTGGCACCAACTAAAAACCAACAAAACCAATATAAACAACTAAAACAACTAAAACCAACTAACACCAACCAAAACTGACAAAACAAACATACCAAAACAAAACAAATAAAACAACTAAAACAACCAAACCAACAACAAAAACAACCAAAACAACAAAACAACCATAAACAACCACATAAACAACCAAAACAACCAAAACCAACATAAACAAATAAAACAATCAAAACAACCAAAAACCTAAACATAAAAACAACAAAAAACAAAAACAATCAAAAACCAAAAACAACAAAAACAACCAAAACCAACATAAACAACCAAAACAATCAAAACAACAAAAAACAAAAACAACCAAACCAACATAAACAACCAAAACAACAAAACAAAAAACAAAACAACCAAAACCAACATACAATACAACCAAAAACAATCAAAACAAATAAAAACAAAACAACTAAAACAACCAAAACACACCAAAAGCAACAGAACCAATCAAAGATATCCCTAAACCAAGCAAAACCAACCATAACAACACAAAAGAACCAAACTAATCAGCCTCGTGTCCCTGTCTACTGACAGCCTCTTCCTTCTGTCTACTACAATGCCTCCTGTCCCTGTCTACTGACAGCCCTCCCTCCTATCTAGCAGGCCTCTTGTCCCTGTCTACTGCCAGGCCTCTTGTCCCTGTCTGCTCCCCAGGCCTCCTGTCCTGTCTACTGCCAGGCCTCTTTGTCCCTGTCTGCTCCCAGGCCTCTTGTCCTGTCTACTCCCAGGCCTCTTGTCCCTGTCTACTCCCAGCCTCTTGTCCCTGTCTACTCCCAGGCCTCTTGTCCTGCTCCCCTGCCAATTCATGCCCTATCTACCCAGGCCTCTTGTCCCTATCTACTCCAGGCCTCTTGTCTATCTGCTCCCAGGCCTCTTGTCCTGTCTGCCCCCAGGCCTCTTGTCCGTCTACTGCCAGGCCTCTTGTCTGTCTACTCCCCAGGCCTCTTGTCCACACTGACCCTCTGTCCTATCTACTGACCTCTTGTCCCTATCTACTCCACAGGCCTCCGTCCTATTCTGGCCTCATACTCCCAGGCCTCTTGTCCCTATCTACTCCCAGGCCTCTTGTCCTGTCTACTCTTCAGGCTCTTCTCCTTGGCCACTCGTCTGTCTTTTGGCGGCCTCATCCCTATCTACTCCAGGCCTCTTGTCCCTGTCTACTCCAGGCCCTTGTCCCTACTGAACTCTGTCCTAATACTGTGGGCCTCTTGTCTATCTACTGCAAACCTCTTGTCTGTCTCCCAGACCTCTTGTCTATACTGACATTGCCTCTTGTCCCTAATCTACTGGGCCTCATGTCCCTCCTTAGGCCTCTTGTCCTGTCTACTGACGGCCTCATGTCCCTATCTACTCCCAGACCTCTTGTCCCTGTCTACTCTAGACCTCTTGTCCTATCTATACAGCTGTCACTCTGCCTCCCAGGCCTCCTTGTCTGTCCACTGACGGCCTCTTACATCCCTGTCTACTCCCAGGCCTCTTGTCCCTGTCTACTCTGGGCCTCTGTCTATCTGCGGCCCCTCTGTCCCTAATACTGGGCCTCTTGTCTTTCTCTACTTAGGCCTCTTGTCCCTGTCTACTGGCAGCCTCTGCTCTGTCTACTCCCCATTCTGTCTGCTCTACTCTGACTCTGTCACTCTACTACCAGAACTCTTCCCTATCTACTCCAGCCCTCTTGTCCCTGTCTACTGGCCTCTTGTCCCTGTCTACTCCCAGCCCTCTTGTCCCTATCTACTCCCAGGCCTCTGTCCCTAATCTACTCACGGCCTCATTCTGTCTACTCTGAGGCCTCATCCCTGTCTACTCCAGACCCCTCTGTCCTCTCTATCCAGGCCTCTTGTCCTATCTACTCCAGCCTCACATCCTGTCTACTGACAGCCTCTTGTCTAATCTACTCCAGCCCTCTTCCTATCTCCAGATCTGTCTACTTGGGCCTGTCTACTGCCAGGCCTCTGTCCCTGTCTACTCCCAGCCTCTTGTCCCTGTCTACTGGCAGCCTCCTGTCCTGTCTACAGCAGCCTCTTGTCTATCTCCCAGGCCTCTTGCCTATATACTACAGGCCCTCTTGTCCTTATACCCTCCCAGGCCTCTTGTCCCTGTCTACTCAGCTCACTCTATCCACTGCCAGGCCTCTTGTCTATCTCCCAGGCCTCCTGTCCCTGTCACCAGAGCTCTTGTCCCTGTCTACTCCCAGGCTCTCCCTATCTACTGCCAGGCCTCTGTCCCTATCTACTCCCCAGGATCAGGCCAAT